>JAWMAG010000008.1:11467500-11607500 GCA_037013455.1 Ceratitis rosa | reverse complement strand
AGACGTACGCGACCGCTTTGCTAACGCTGTTTGTGGCGCGGACAGTGGCGGATACCAATTATGTAGAAGAATCAAAAGAAGAACAATAGAAAAAAAATGTGAAAAATTGAAGACAATTTGATATTGAAAAGGTGTCAAAAGTGTAACATGAAGACTTGAAAAGATTGCAAGGAACACGATACAAATGAAAATAGATAATTTTTATCACAAAATTACGTTTATCGCACAACAACAAATAGTATTTAGTGCAAAGTTAATAAGAAAAAATGCACTCGAGTTTTGCAAATTTGGCAAAAGAAATCGAAATTCATTGTGAAAATTTCGTGTGAAAAAGTTGATAAAATCCTTTTTTCGGTCAATCGTACGCTCGCTCTTATAATACTTCCATAGTGGGTGTGATAAGCGTGTGTGACAACAAAAACAACAAGCACGCAAACAACGTTTGCGACGCAAGAAAAAGGTGCAAAAAATACATACATATATATATACTCTACTGAGTTGATGGTAGAATTTGTGAAATAAAAATTTGGAAAACCTGAAAAAAAGGATATGAGTTTTAGGACAGAAAAATAAAGTAAATCGAAGAATAACATTTTTCCTAAAACACTCGTTCGCTCACTCCAAAACTTGCCACTAACAAATTACTTACTTACTTTTCTTACGACAATTTAGTGCCTATTTTTTTGTGTGCCTACTTTTTTCCATTCGGTGGTGTTTGGCGTTTGTAGGTGAGGGGGAATGGGCGTGCGAAAGTATGGTATTGGTAAAAGTCTCCGCTCTTAAGCTGTAAGCAGTTGGCCCTTTTCTATAACTTTTTTTTTTTTGTTTTTTTTTTCTTCAACGGCAAATAACAAACACATACATACACGCAAACGACGCACACATGCACAAGCATACGCATTGACAACTTTCAATTCGCAATTTGAAAATCGTAAATCTACACTCAAGTTAGGTTTTTATAGTTTGTTTGTAATTTGCTGTCAAATTTGACTTGAAATGCACACACACACACACACACACAGATACAACAGCATTACATTGCCATTACATATAGGCATATATTTGTATGCATATTATAAAAGCATATCATACAGAGTTACGCACATGCGCAGTGCAACAACAACAACAGGAATCGCCTGAGAATTCTACATGAATTGCGAAAAAGTCTCCATTAAGCTCAGTAGCAACACACAAGGTATACCGTTATATCCAATAATGAGCACAAAAACAAAAGCTGGGAGCAGCAGATACCGTAACAACAGCTTCACTCTTTGCGTACACTGAGAGCGTGTTTTTTTGTTTTTTTTTTTTTGTATTTGACAGCTGACGCTGTCTGTGGGTGGGTGGTTGGCTGCTGCTGCCTGGTTGTTGGCAGTTCAGTGGCCGTGCGTGCGTGTTGTAAATTGTTATTTGACAGCACTTGCATATTTTGGCTGAAAGGGTTTACACATTGCATACATGTGGCAACACTGGTATTTTGTGTGAAAAAAGAACAAGAAAAACTAAAAAAACGAATGCAAGAGTCAAGCAAGTAAATTCTTTGCTGAGCGAGAGCATTTTTGGCGTTTTGTTGTGTCTGTGTGCTGTCATGTCACATTTTTCCGCAAACAAGTTGCATGCAATTTTAATGTTGCAAGTTACGATTGTGGAAGAGAGCATAAACAAAAACAACTTTGTGATATTACAGGTTTTGCTGGCAGTGATAAGGCCACGCAAAAAAAGCAATTTTACGAAATTTTTACTAAACTGAAAAGTAATTTGATTAAAACCAAAGCTGCAATGTCGTATTAATACTGCAAACTGAAAAAAAAAATTGTTTGAGTTAAAAAATATTTATAATGGAGAGAATGACATTAAAAAGTCAAATAAGTAAAATAATTTTAAAATTTATTAGAGCTTTTTTTTCAGTTTCAATATTTTTTGTGAATTTGACTTATTAAATGCAGTTTTAAACCCTCCTCAAGTCAACAAGAGTTAGTTAAATAATCAGTTAAAAAGTTGGTTCGATCACAAAACCCTCATCAGGCGCTTTTAAGATTGCTGCTGGCTCGTTGTGGTAGCTAGATATGTATATTGTTCCTGTGAGTAAGATTCCTTTCATTTTTCTAGATGTTGAAACCAATTTGTGTATTTTATGAAGCTCAGAAGAATTTTCGATGCCTACAGATGCAAACTTTTAAGCAAAAACTACAAAGAAAACGCCAACGACAACACACCTTGGGCGAGGTAGGGGCAGAGGTAATTTACCACCGATTACTTCTTACTTATGCCCATGAAGTTGTAGCAAAAGACATTAGAGAAGCAGCCCATCCTTCCAACCTAAGTCCCCTTAAGACAGGGTTTGGTTATTATGGCAGTTGTTATGCTTAAGAATGTCCTATTTAGTGGGAAGTAGTTTCTTCTCTTCGATTAATGTTCAGATATGTCTGGTGGTCTCACACTACCATCTCTTGTTTGCCTTTCTGATGAAGGCTAGTCTTAACAAACACTTTGCCGAGTGAAGAGGTATGTCCGCATCATGTCCAGAGCTTATCGTGGTTACGAACAGTTCCTTCTAGCCAGCTCGTCGGCCTATTGCAGTTCCTGAAACCCAAACCACGGCATTAAGAGAGACTTTCTTATGGCGTATTTTACACTTTGACTTACACAAATCTATTTTAAGTCCAACTCGCACAACAACTGAAGTCAGCTGGCCATTCAAGCAGTGGACGGCCATTTTTCGAACAAAGCTTTCTTTCATTCTGTGAATAATAAAAAGAAGTAAGCTAAATTGTCGCATTTGAGACTGCGAAACTTACTGTCTATTGCACTCTTTGGTCGGGAGGCTTGATTGGCCTTACTTCATTGAAAGCGATAGCGGTGAGACTTCCACTGTCCGTACGGAGCGTTATTTTCGTATGATAAATGACTATTTATGACCTGTAATGGAAGAACACGACTAAACGAATTATTATCATTATTTTGAATATATCGGTCTCTAAAATAAATTTTTCCATACACTGATATAGAGAAAGAGCTCTCTATGTTCCATATATTAGGTCAAGTAAACAGTTCGTTCAGTTTTTTATTGATTTTTCAAAATATGATAACTTTATGTACATTTGTCCGATTTAAGTCAAATATACGGCGTTTTGTTCGTAAACTTGTTACAAACTTCACTATATCCCTCTCGTAAAAAGCTGCGTCCCTATTGGCAAAAAGCTCGGAGAGTAAATTTTGGCGTTGTCCTGATGGAACACAATTCGGCTTCTGTTGATCAAAGATGGCCTCTTCTGGATGAGTGCTGCCTTCAACCACTTAATGGTCCAGTTGCTGGCAGTAGAGGGCCGAATTGAGCGTTTGGCCATAGGGGAGCAACTCGTAGTAGATGATTCCTTGCCAATCCCACCAAACACACTGAAAAACCTTCCTGGCCATCAATCCTGGCTTGGCCACCGTTTTCTCCAGCTCACCGCGTTTCGACCACGACCGATTTCGCTTGACGTTGTCGTAAGTGATCCACTTTTCAACGCCAGTCACCAAACGCTTCAGAACTAAATTAATTTTTTCAGCCGCTTTGGCTGCTTTTTCGCCTTGATCGATGAAAATCTGCAAAATGTAGAGAATTTTTTCTTTGCTGGTGTCCATCTTTGACGAGCGCTCACAATGTACTGAGTCAATCAATCGAAAAACTGTCAAAGCTAAACTTTTAGCACGAATAAACACGTTTTCAGCGCTGTATAGTACGATATTATGCGATACGTAACACTAGTACTATGGACAATAACGCCATCTCTTAGATAAAAACCGAACGAAATTTTTACTTTACCTAATATTTACGCTCCTAGCTTAAGCAAACTGTCTAGGTTTCAGATCCCTAAGATCAAGCGTTGATTTATATTTTTTGTTTCATAACACTAATTTATTTAATTTAGATTTCTGAAATTCATTTGTCATGTTTAATAATTATTATTTGAAAAAAAAAATCTGTTTTAATATGAATTTAGTTGTTTATAAATAAATCGCAACACTGATAAGAAACCTTAGTATATATTACTTCTTTTGCCCACATCAAAGGAGGCTACAACACTTGCACTCTTGAAAACTTTCGCCCTCAAAAATACTCTTTAAGTCACGCTGAGTTCTACAGATTGCTCTTTTTATGTTTATACTCTAACACAATTTTAACTCTCCAAAAGAGTAAGAGTAAAGAGTAATTGTGAAAGTATTCACATTCAAGAGAGCCTTCAGATGTGGAGGTATTTTTTTTCTTACTTGTAGTGGATATAAATTCCGCCACTGCTTTTGGCTGACATCCCTGAACGCATTTTTTTACAGTAAATTTACTAAAGTAATTTTGGTTTATTAATCAAGCTGAATTTATGTATGTCTGAAGTGCTTATATTTATACAATTTAGCTTTTTATTGCTTCATGTTCCCCTCTCTTTAGAGCATTTGCTAGCCAACAACACTTCTTCTTTTTAGTCTTTTTTTTTTAGTTGTCTGTCACTTTTTTCTTTTGCCTTCACATCCTTTTCAATGACCTGATAACATCGACAACGATTTCAAGCTGCAGCTGTCACTGGGAATTTATGTCATTACAACATTATTTATGTGTCAAGCAACATTGTTGCTCAACATTTTTGATGCAGCCAAAAGCAAGTGAGAGTTGTTGCGTTTAGTAAAGAGAGCAATTGGGAGCGTGCAGCTGTGAGTACCGCTAGACACAATGCAGGATATGCGTGCGTTGGAGTAAGGGATATTTTGGGCTGTTGTTGCAGCATGTTGCGTATACGCCGTGTTGAGCTACATGCAACATTGCTGTTTGACAAAGGTTGCTGCGATATGCTGACTCTCACTCTCTTTTTGCACACATTGGCTCTGTCGCTCTGTAGTTTCTTTCTCTCTCTCTCGCTCTCTCTCACTGGATGCTGTGTGCCTAAGCGAGATTATTATTGCAGAGCAATTTACTTTTGCGTGAGTTGTTGAGCGTAACAACAACATCAACAGCAACATTCTCATTAACAACAAAATGCTCCATTCGCAAAGACAAAATTTTCCAAGCCGATAAGCTCAACTTCGTAGCTCTTGTGCGCGCAATTTTGTGTCTACTTGCAGTTCTCACTTTGGCCGTTAGCAGCAACAGCAACAGCAGCAGCAAAGTATAATTTCAAAAAATAAACATTATAAAAAAAAATGTTTCACTGAGAATTTGTACACCAAACTTGCAAAGGACCGAAGATGCTTTCATACGTGCGTGTATGTTCCTCAGTGTGTGTGTGTGTGTATGTGTTGGCTACAACGATGTGATGCCACGAATTTGAGATTTTTGTTGTTCGCACTTTTCACTGTTAAACATCGTTGGTAGCTGGTAGCTTAACACGACCGCCGCGGCGTGTCTGATCCACCGACCGTTGCCGGAGACGAAAGACGAAGCATTGTTCGTTGGCGACGAGCGCGACGACGTTGACCAAGTGTAGAGTATTGTAGTACGAACGTACTATGCATGTTAACGGCAGCGGTGGCGACAGCGTAGCTTGCGTTGACGAATGTGTGCACACGTTGCTGAGCCGCTGCTGCTGTACGGCTCCTCCGGATTTGAAATAATCGAGGTGGCACGTCTGTCAGTATACGCTCGCTGATGTATTCCGTTTTCGTCCGTTTTCTTAGATGATTAAATTTTGAACGCGCGCGTGTGTGTGAATTTTGCGGAATAATAAATAAAGAATTAAAATAAAAATTGAAAATTAAAAAAAAATTTGTTGAGTTTTGTGTTGAGAAAAAAAAAGAAAAATTAATTAATTATTTTTATTCACAAAAAAAAATAAATAAAATAAAAAAATAAATAAATAAATACTGCAGAGTGCGTGAGAGATATGAAAATTTATACAAAAATGTTTGCAAAATTTTATTTTCATATACCGTTATTTATTTTGCGGTCGCACAAAATGAGAACAAGTAACTTGAAAGCGCGTCCAATGCGCGTTTGAGCCCATCCCTGCGCTCCCTTTGTGGCCGTGATGGCTCACAATTTATATGCACCATCAGTCAGCAAGTCAGCAGCAGCACGGCCGTGCTAAAGTGATGAAGTGTGTCAGCTGCGTGCGAGCTGTATGTGCGTACAGCTGTGTTTGTTTGTTTGTGTGTACGCGCTTATACAAATGCATGTTGCAAGTTGTGCAAAAGTAGTGAATAAAAGTGTAGGAAACAAAACAGATTTTTTACGCCTTTCCCTTATCGATTTTTCGCGCGTCAAACACTGGAAAAAAGTAAGACAGCACGTGTTTGGTATTATAAATAAAAAAAATTAATTATTTTAATATAATTTTTTGTTTAATGTCAATAAACGTAACGATGTAAAGCATTTAAAAAATAACAAGTGACAGCAAGTCATATAAACATAAGCCAAAGTAGACGCGCATTAGTGCATTCGAACAATTTGTGCGCCTGTTTGTATGCATTGTTTTCCCACATTGTGTGCCGCAAAGCTGTTGCAAGTACATATATGCATTAGATAGTTTTGGTCGTCGAGTCATGCGTTAGGGTTACTAAATTGAAAAATTCGGTTTATGCTCAACTTAAAATGTATTCTTAGAAATTTATATATTTAATTTAGCTTTGAAACAGTTTGTGGCACCTAAACTTTGGCATAAATCACTTACAAATTGGCACTGTGGGTGGCTGTGATGAGTTAAAAAAACATTTAAACGGAGCGAGAAAAGGAATTGAGCGCAAAAAGAGCTAAAATAAATATAAATTAAAAAAAACTTTAAAATTTTATATGAAAACACTAAAAAATATTAAAAGTAAATAAATAAAGTTAAATAAAATTTGAAAAAAATCAAACAAAAATTAATTAATATTAAATTAAATTAAGTTCAGAAAAAGAAAACTAAACTGAACTGAAAATTTTAAAACAAAATTAATTTCTAATGTTACTTTCTTTAACAGTGTTGTGACTAAACTTTTTAAAAATTATTGAATATAAATACTATGAAAAATAAATATATAGAATAGTGGTTGAAATCAAATTAATGTTCAACAAAATGACCAAATAAATCATCATGCAATCAACAACTTGTCATAGCAGCAGTTGTTAGCGCCAGCATTGCTATTGTGTTCACTAGGCTTAAGCTGAAATACTTAAGTTCACTAGAAATTCAAAAACAAATAAAAAGAAAAATATGTAAATAAAAAAATAATTATAAAAAAATAAAATAATAAAATAAATGCAAAATGCAATAACAAAATTAGCATTCATACAGGTGGCAAAAATTATGAGTAAAACATGCACGTGAAATTTACTACAAAATAGAACATAACAAAAACAAATAAAAGTGAAATGCAAGGTAAATGTAAAAAAATAATTAATTTAAATTAGTAGTAAGAAAAACACTAAATAACGTTAAGCAAAAATACATAAAAGCAACCAGAAGAAAAAGAATTTCAAAATTTGCATTAAAGAAACTAATTTTATTTAAAATATTATAACTAATTTTAATAGAAAAAAATTAAAAATATAAAAATATTATAAGCATTTAAAGTAAAACCACAGGAATTAATGTTAAAAAAATTAAAAAGTGCTTATTAAGACAAAAATATGATAAAAACATGAAACTACTAAATAATTAATAAGCACATTAATAATTAGCGTAAATTACGTTTGTATACGTTAGACACACTCAACTCGCGCACTAGAATAAAATCACTAATGAAAAATCATTAAATTAATAAAGTATGAATTTCATGAAAAAAGTGTAATTAAAAATACTATAATGAAAAGTACGTGCAGAAAGTTTCATTAAAAATACAAAGCGGTACTCGAAAATTTTTTTGAGATACTTAAAAATATTTATAAAAATTACAAAACTCTACTAAGAACCAATAAAATTCACCAACAACAACTTTCACACAGTTCTAACACTAAACAAAACGAAAACTAGTAAAACACTAAAATCTTATGCTAAAAATTTCATTCAAATAAAATCCAAAAAATAGAAAAATAAAAACATCGAAATCAAAAATATAAAAACTCTTCATCATTGGCTAATACGTTTTTTTGTTAGTAAACTCATCTCCTATACAAATCACTCAAATACTAAGCAATTCGTGCATAACGAAATTCAAACATACATACCTACACGCAAAAGCTTAAATTTGTGTTCAAAAACACCTGTGCGAAAGTGAAAGAAAATAACTAAAATAAAATCTAAGAAAAATTATCCCAACCATCTTGTTGGTACAGTGCGGTTCATGACAGTGCAATTTATATTTCCAAAAATACTAATAAACTAAATGAGCTAACTAAAAAATAATTACTAACAAAACTTACTACTAGTTAAAAAAAAAAAAAAAATATCAAATACTAATACTACTCACTCGCATCTACATACTACAAACATATTCTCACATACGCCGTATTTTTATGCGCATTCGTATGTGTTTGACTAGAAATCATCAAGCAACTTATAAGAACTGAAGCCACACCGTTGAAATGAGATTCATAAAGTAAGTTTCCAATTTTGATTATTTGTTTTTATGCTCTAAGGTTTTTCTTTTTAAATGGTTCGACATGCGACTACCTAGCATATTCTTTTCTCTTAGTGGCAAAGTCGGATACCTCGATTTTTGAGAATATTTTTTTAAATTTACGAAAAGTTCTAATGGTTAAAGCAATTTTTTCCGCAATTGTACGAAAGTAATTTTCAAATTCTTTTGAAATTTTAACTGATAATAACTGGAATAAGTTTAAAAATAAAAATAAAGAGGTTCTCAAAATTTTTTTTTGTACTAAATTATTGTATTTATAAACCACATATCAAAGTGATTTTAATGCGTTTAAATTATTTTATAATACTTTTCTTTGAATTCCAATTCAAGAAAAAATATTACTTGGACCAACAGTTGGTTTGTTTAAAATACTGATATTATTTGTAAGGGACTTTACGAAAATAATTAAAGAAAGCTAATTTTTTCACAATGCACCCATAGGATGACAGTGCGTATACGCAACCAAATTAATTCTGAGCTTACACAATAAAGTATAAGGGTTGGTAATGAGTAATTTAAAAGGAGAGGAGTCTATGTTTCTTAAAAAAAATTCTGTTTATGAACTAACATAAATGGGTGATTTTATTGGTAAGGTTAAGAACCATTGTTGAGCATTATCTAAGAGTAACTCCGAACCGGATACAGAAGGTATTTAAGGCAATGAATATTAATAAGCTTATTGTTATTTTTAAATTAATTGAGTGTCATTTAAACTTTTACAAGCAAACAAAAAAAAATAAATAAAATAAGAAATTAAGGGAATTATTCAAACAAGTCAACCCTTTTTTTGCCATAACTGGTTTTAGTGAGCAGTACCTCACAATACTACACTAGATGGCATTAGAAAGATGATATTTTGTATTAAAAAATTTAATAAGAGAAGTGTTCATTACTTAGCGCAGTAATGTTTGAGTGAATGTCAAAGATAGACAAGCAAAGAGAAATTCTACAACTTTCCTTAAATAAAGGCAGAAACGCAAATCAGCCAGCTGCAAATGTGAATAGTTATGGTCCGTGCACTATTTTGACTTCATCAATTTCATTTTATGCATTTCATTCTGTTTATTTTGATGTAAAAGATGCTTCACTGTGTGGAAGGCTGATTGCCGAAAATGTCGAAAAAGTAATGGAAACGCCTGGAGCCACCAGTTCAAGTCTACAAGGGGAGTATGCTGATTCATCAGAACCACGCCAGATCACACACATCGATAGTACCTGGTTGGGAGGTTCTCATGCAGCCGCCTTATAGTCCGGACCGCACACCAAGTGATTACCAATTATTCCTGTCAATGCTGAATGATTTTGCTGGTGAGGTACTGACCTCAAGAGAAGCCTGTGGAAATCTATTGTATCGATTTTTCGCTATTAGGAGCAAAGATTTCTATGAGAGAAGCACAATGATTTAGCTTCAAAATGGCACAAAATTATAGAAAAAACGACGCTTATTTGATATAAATTGGATAAATCTTACTTTGGTTAATGAAGTCTACCATCTGGAAAGATTTTTAGAGCACAATCTGGTCGTGGTTGGAACCAACAAGTATTAAAGTGACTAACTATATCTTTTATAAAACTTGATCAACATCCAATGATATGGAAAAATAATTTTTCTGCATGAGGTTGCTACCCGGCAGTGAATATCAATCCCATCGAGCATATTTCTGAAATGAAATAAAAAGCTGCTTATAAAAACCCATTGGGGTATGCGTCTTGATGTTTTTTTTTCAAATAATCGAAGAACCTACATTTATTTCCAAGCCAGTTGATGGTTTGTTATGAGGAAGTCTGCATTTAATTGCATTCGGTTAGAACTTCCACACTTATGATCGACTACAATTAGATTTATTTTAGCCATAATTTTGGATGTAGATCTGGCCACGATATGAAACCATAAGGGCAGCGATTCTTCTTTGATCTTCGTTTTGTATAATTCGATTTGATATTTATGGCCTTTTATTAAGTTTTGTTGCAGCTTTGAAATGAAAATTATTTAAAATCTAAATTTGAATTTAAAAATGGTAAACTAGAGAAGTTGTTTAAGTATAAATCAAAAAAATGAGTTTCCTTAATAAAAATAATCAAATACATACAAAAGTTGCTTAAACCTAAAGATTTCCACCAAGAAGCAACGCCTTTAGTTCTCATTAATTTCAAAAATTGCTATAATTTTGATTGGTAAATAATTACTATTTTTCGAGTTCTATTTAAACGTTAAGGTAATAATAACTTTTATGAGGAACGGCAAAAGAAAATATCGTTCGGAAAATAATTATTAAATTTTTATCGTTATCTTTCCGCTCAAACAATCGCTCAACTCTAGATTTATTCTATTTAACCGACGAATGTAAAGATATTAAATAGGCTATGCTTTGAAGTTGGTCACACATGAATTTGGAAAATAAATTTTACTAAGAGGGGATTTATTTATTAATTCATTCATTTATTCAACATATAATCCCCCATATAACCCATTACGACGTTGTCTGATTGTGCTGACGTTTTCTTTATTAGATAGGGTGTACTTCGTAGTTGGATACCACAAAAGATTGAAGTGGCTGTGCTAGCTTTTCTTCACTTGTCTTATTTTGAAGGCTCACCTGGCCATATAGATGAGCGTGATTAAAATATCTGCAGTCAAAAACACAGGCAAATAGAACATAAATCTATTAGAAATTTTGCATTGCTTCAAGGGCTCAAAGCAAAGCTAGTTTTGGTATACGAGTACAGGAAGGTCCAAATATGCCACAATTAAACTCGCCCCTACCTTATGGGTTACTGTTTCGCTTAACATTTTTTGCTGCAGCGTTGTTGACGCCGTACATAATATATATTTATATAATTGGCTTTCTGGAACGGCTGATGATTTTTTATGAGGATCTTTTGATTTTCATGTGATAAATACACTCGGAGGGGATTTAACCTTAATTTTTTATATAAATTAATTTCCTATAACTTTTGGATGTTGGTGGTACCAGGATTTGAACTTTCGCCTTCCGAATGGCAGTAGGTAATGCTAACCGCTCTGCTACCGCGGCTGCCGCCATACACAATACTTAACATAATTAATAAAGTTTTTTGTCTGCGGCGTCGACTCAAAGTTTTTGAGGTAAACTTAAATTAGCTTAAAAAACTATTTATTAAGATAAAATACAAATTTTATTACATTTGGCCTTTTAGC
Source organism: Ceratitis rosa (assembly GCA_037013455.1). NCBI lineage: Eukaryota > Metazoa > Arthropoda > Insecta > Diptera > Tephritidae > Ceratitis > Ceratitis rosa. The sequence continues at coordinate 11,595,793 of JAWMAG010000008.1, read as the reverse complement.
TTTTCGGCGCTTTAATTTTTTTTTGAGATACTTTTATTCTCTCCTTACAGTTTATAGGGTTACATTTCAATCTATCCGAAAATTTCTTTCAAAAAGGATAAACGGAGTTTGAGCACTATTTTTTCACTGACAATAATAATGAATAATCTGAACGTTTTAGTAAACCCACAAAAACAATTATTATCTGTTCAAGAAATTCATAAAAATATATAAATATTCATTTTTTTTTTAAATTTCATTACTCACAAAGATTGCAGTGATACTGAATTTATATACACATTTCTGAAAGATTTACAACATGAAGATTTTGACATTTCGTAATGGGCCATATTTTTCTGTTTAGCAATATTTTAAAAATTAAGAATAATGGATGTATGAAATAATAACCATGTGAAGTAAGTAGAGTACAAAGAGACACTGACAACGTAGTATTTTCGAACTTAAAGAGAAAGGGGAGGAAAGAAACAAAAATCGGGAATTTCAGGATAATTTATTAAATACTGAAAATAACAAATTATTTTTTTTTATATTTATAGTATATATATACAAACATTATTTATATATAATTGGCACTTTGTAACTGCTAAAGCGTTTTTCGGCCGACTTCTGCTCCAAATTATGATTTGCGTCTTGATGTTTTCTTAACAAATGGAGAGACCTATACTTAATTCCAAGCTACCTCGAAAAGGCTTAGGGATTTTTATGAGAAGCTTTTATTTCATGTTAACAATCCAATTTGGTGGCATGACATTAGAATGACTTTAGTTAACTTTTTAATCTGGATTAATTTTTTATAATTTTGAACACAAACCCCATTGACAGTCTGGACTGCCCTGATTCCGAGTTTGATCACGGAAGGTCGCGGTTACATTTGCCTTTTACACTAAACAGTAATTTATTCATCAGCTGCTTAGTTTAATTAATCTCCAAACATCGCTTTACGACTATGCAGTGTAGGTAGATTAATGAGTCGTAAAAGACTTTTAAAAGGAAGAAGACTTTTCATCCCAGTGCAAGTTAGTAAGAATTTATTATTATAAAAATTCCAATTACTCACTATACAATTGATAGTCTGGATTCCATATAACTGGGTAAATTTGGTAACACAAGAATTTATAATATTTCTAAAATCTAACTTACTGTCCATTGTTGCAATATTAAAATTTTTTTATGATAAATTTACAGAAATTAAGATAATATTGAAAGTGATTATTGTTAAAGTATTTATGTATGTGAGAAGGCTATAAAGTTGCGCAGTTGCATTTTAAAACTATTTAGCCGCTTGGATAGCTGATTTGGTGGGAAAGAAAAATAGTCGCCACAAAAAACAGGTGATTTAGGGAACAATAAAGTAATTTAATAAAGTTTAAATAGTTTTTATGTACTATTTTCCAAAGCTTTCTCACGGTTAAAGTTTCCACTTTTTATATTTTTTACGTGTGCAAAACATTTTCACGAAGCTTCTAGCTAAGGTACATTTTTCAAAAATGTACATAAATCCAAAATTTGAAATTAACACTTTGCGTATATACGCAACACGGGCCAATTATGAACTAAGAATAAATATATTTATCGTGTATTATATACGTGTATAATATTAATTTTTGCCGTAATATAAATTTTTTAAGAAAGAAATTAATACAATTTAATTTGTAATTTAATGCCATTTGAACAAACATTGAAAAATCTGTAGAGATGTCTACTCCCTTCAATGATGATACCCTTTAAGTTCACCACCTTTCTAAGATATTTAATCAAATATGGGAATAGAAATAAGACTTTAAAACAAACACATATCTTTAGCTAAGGCAGGGTGTAGACTTGGTTATTATTTTATCGTGATGTGATACTCCAAAATTCCAAAATTCTACATTAAAAAAAAGAAAATTATCAAAAATGTTTACAAAATTATTTATTTTATTTTTCGTGGAAATAAAAAACACATATAGTTACGCTGCTTTTTTTTTCTTAAATAAATTTATGTGATCTCTCAATTAACGGTGACTCATGCATTTTATTGCTAACAAATGTAATCCCAATATTTTACACTTTTATCAAAAACAAACTTTTTATCAAGTCAATTTATATACTGTGTGTTAGTTCGAAATATATTTTTTGTTATTTTTTTTTTTTTTGCTTTCTTTTTGATGAAAGAGCAATTAACGCTATCAATTTCGACATTACTTGCTTATGCACTCGCCCGAATTGGGAACGTGTCCAATTTTTCGAGGAAAGTTCATCATCAAAACTATTGTGTGTGATAAATGAATAAAAAAAATGGAACAAAAAAAAAAACAAATTGCACAATAGATTAAATGTGGAAAAATATATACATTCGCATTGGTATGTATATATATGTAGTGCGAAACAATGAAAACTAAAATAGCAACAAACCAAAACAGATCAATCAATTTCAGTTGCATGGAGATAGAGACACACACACACACACACACACGCAGTTATGTATATACTTTCTCACTCATAGTATCGAAAATACACGTAAAGTTAATCTGCTTTTGTGCATTGCTATTGTATTTTTGTATTATTTGTATATATGTATGTATCTGTGTATATCAGAACGCAGACTGAATTTTAATTTGCCGAAAATTGGAAAATGATGTGCTTGAGAAAATGAAGAAAAAGTCATATAAAAATATTTATATATACATATACAAAAGTCTGCTTATCGAGTGCTGATAAAACAAAAAACTAAAAGAATAAATTTAATAAAAGAAAAACAGATTAGTCTTTATGTATTAAAAGTAATACAAAACCAAAAAATTAAAAACTTCATGTCGTGCATAATTATAACCTCAGTGGCAGGTCAAGTGTATTTTAAAATGAATTTAGCAGATGCGAGTTGCTATAGCAAATAACGCCGGACATGGTCGAGGTTTGTTAAATTTTTAATTATATTTATAAAAGCAATCATGACTGTAATAAATTGAGTTCTCTTTTGATTTGCACTCAAAATTCATGGAAAATATATTTTTTTTACGAAAAGTAGTATCGGCTGCGAGGAATATTTTGCATCATATTTCGAATATTACATAAAATTGGCTCTAGACGGTTTTATTTTTGGACGTCAATGAGCAACCAACAAAGAGAAAATACGCTATATTCTACATGTTTACGGATATCGTAGAGTCTGATCATCATGCGAGCACTTTTTCGATTGCCCAACAGCTAAACATTGCACAAAGACAGCTTGGAACCACTTGAAAAAGACTGGATACATAAAAAGCTTGACGCACGGCACGACGCCACATGAGTTAACTAGGAAAAACCTCATGGAACGAATTTCCATCTGCGAATCGTAACAAAATCTAAACATTTCTGAAGCGGACGGCGACTGGTGATGAAAAGTGGATCACTTGCAGCAACGTCAAATGAAAATACTTTCCACCTTTTTTGTTGTAAAATTAATTATGATTTCATTATTGTATTTTAACACGATTCTAAAAATTATTTGCTTTTTGTTGAGTTTCATTTCTATGCATTTGAGCGTCATTTGAAATCAGCTGTTTAAAATTCTTTTCACCACATGGTGAAAGAGAGAGCTTTTTCTGTAATACTCTTGTCCACAGAACTGAACGCTTTGGAGATTTTTTTCAACACATTTAGTTGCCGTAGAAGTTTTAGTTTTTTTTTTAATTTTCTTTTAAGATTTTTGCTAAACATATATAAATATGAACTTTATAAGATATTTGAATTTGAATTCAAAATAAATAGGAATAAGTATTTCCGAGTATATAATATGTATTTCATAAAGACAAAACACATATAAGAGCATGAAAAAACCGACAAATAACTACATTCATATATACATACCTGTATAGTATTAAATTCTTCAACACAGCTCAGAATACTTGACTACCGTTTGATGTGCCGGTCTCAAAGATGAGCATAAAATCAATGCGGTTGTGCAGCAAGAAAAACAATGTGTAGTAATTTGCCGCTAAATGTGCATACATATGTACATATGGTACGTAAAAAATCGTAACATCTCTATTTGAGTATAAGAGTATTAGTATACTGCTCATACAACGAAGTGAGTGTGGAAAAATAATAAGTGAGTCTATGTATATGTAAGTGTAAATACAACAAAGTGATTTAGAGCTACTATAGCATTTTATTTGATCAAAGCGCATTATATGACTGTGTATTGGTTGTATGCGAGTGTTGGTAATTTCTGTTTGTACCTTTATATAGTATGCTTGTGCATTTTAACTGCCACAAAAGTACTCCACAGACAATACCCAGTCAGCAAAAAAAAAATTAATAATTATGAAATATATATAAATAAAAATATAAATATATATTAATTATATATGTATATTAATGTTAAATTATAATAATTATATTTTAAAATTTTTCCGATAATTTTTTTATGAGTTTTCCTTATATCTTCCTGAAATTGAATTAGTTATTCGAAAAAGACAGTTACGCACCTTTCGAAAAATGACCTACTCGCATGAATTAAATAATAATAAATATAAATTCTAATGGGTTTGACGTCAGTTTGCAGTATGCAGGAAATTGTGATTTTTCTTGTTTTTTAAATATATTATTATTTAAACCAAATTCTCAAGTCTCTTCTATGAAAAATTGTATTTAAACAAAATAAGTCGAGCCGGAAGAATGGTTTAGATGCCATTTCTTTTCATAAAGAAAAGCATTTTTGGTAGCTGTGATTATAATTCTTATTTGAAATTTTTGCTTTCCAAAAAATCTCCAAATATTTACTTGATACTATTTTTTTGAAATTTCAAATAAATATTTTTATATTAAAAGAGTCTTATTATGAAACAAGTATGTTGCTGATATTTATTTTTAATTAAAAAACTAAATTAAAAATATATTTTTAAATAATTATATGTTTTATTTTGATTAATAAAATATTGCGGCGATTTATTTTTAACCTTTTAGGAGTTATATGTATTATTAAAAACTTAATATTGCTGGTATTAATTTTTTTTTTTAATTTTCAATTATTATTTCCTCCATTAAAATCGTTTTATTATTAAAACAAATTTGTCGAGATTTTCTTTTGAATTTGAAATATTGGCTGATATTTTTTTCAATATTTTTTTAAATTATTAGAGTTTTCTTACTTAAACAAATATTGCTGAGATTTACTTTTTTAGCCCTTTAGGAGTTTTGTTATTGATATTTTATATGTTACTTGCTACGATTTTTCTTTAATTTTCAATTAATATTTTTATATCATTTATTTAGTATTGAAAAAAATTTGCTGAGATTTTTTTTCAATTTGAAATATTTTTTTTAAATTGTAAAATTATTATTTTATTATTTTAATATTATAAGCGTTTTATTATCAAACGAAAATTTCTCAAGATTTTATATTTTAATTTAAAACATTTTTTTTATATTAAAAGCATTTTATTATTAAAAAAAAGTGCCAAGATTTTCTACTTTAATTTAAAATTTTTTTTTTTATTTATAAGCGTTTTATTATTAAAAAAATACGTTGCTAATTTTTTGATCTCTTTTTTTTGATATTATTTATATTTTTAACCTTTTATTATTAAAAAAAATTGTTATAAAGTTATTTTATTAACTTTGGCAATAGTTTTATTATCAAAAAAAAAAAAAAAAAAAAATATGTTGAGATTTTATTTAAATTACGTCAAATACTTGGTTTTTCGGATAGGAAAAATTGAAGGAAATTGTAATTACGTAAAAAATCTGCGTTTACTTGCCGGCTGGGCATGCACGCACACTTACACATACCCTTGTATGTATTTGTATATGCCTTGTATGAGCTGCAATACACAAGAGACACACAAAGCAAAAGTAAAATTAGTTTTAAAACCTCCTTTGAATTACCTGCCACTTGCCACCTGTGAGTATAAGTACATTCAGCACACTTATATACCGTTACAAGACAAGTTGCTAGTCGAAAAAAGGTAGAAAAGTGTCCATAAAAGAAAGAATGCATAGGAAAAAAGGAAAGAAAAAGTGTATAGACAGACATTAAAAAATGAAAATCAGTGGCAAATGAAGCTTCTACCCCCAACACCACCACCACCACCACCACCACCACTAGTCAACCTCAAATACAACACACAACATTATGTATATTATATGCACGCCGGGTGTGTATGCCAGTCAGGCAAGCAAGCATTTTAAGCAAAGGCAAAGTAATCAAACGATGAGCTAACCGATTGGCTGACCGTAGCACCAAGAGACCCACCAGTCGACCCAACGACCGATCGAACTGAAAACCTACTCTTCTTCATAGGCAGCTTGCCAACGTGTTGCAAGTGCACGTATGTATACGAGTATATGGTATGTGGCATGTAACATTATTACAAACATTTTTTTGTCTTTTCATTCACTCAAACGACATCTTCACTGGCGCGGACATTGGCTTGACTGACGCTGGCGTCGCTGTCGGCATCGTTGGCGTCTCGGCTACTGTGCTACGAGCTCATCATAATATTAATGATTATGAAGATGCTTCGCTGTTGTCGTGCTATCACTTTCTTGTTGTTGTTGTTGTTACTGTAGTTGCTTTATTTTGTCTTCATCGTTTAACTGTCATTTTATTGTTACATTTTCTTATACGCATTTAATGTTGCTTTTCATTACTTTATTATCCTTATACATTTTTGTTCCTTATTATCATCATCATCATTTTCTTTCTTTTTGTTCACGCGCGGGTCTCTTCGTACGCCTTTCGAAATAAAACACCTCGCGTTTCGTATTTAATTTTAATAAATGTTTATTTATTACAATATGTTTATTTTATTATTAATAACAAAAGTCAGTAGTTTTGTTTTTTTTTATTTGTGTATAACAAAGTTTTTGTTATATAAATGTATCTATGCATGTGTAGGTATATATGTACATATATTTAAATTAAGTTAGTTTAATTTTAGTTTAAGTGGTTTGGTTGGTATAAATGTTTCTTTACGTTAATATTATAATTATATGTAACATATGTATATATTTTATATTATTTTATTTTATTTAATTTTAAATTTGTCGCCCCGTGCGCGCTTGCCGATGGTTGATTAGAAATCTCTCTTGTTTGTTTGACAAGCACGGCTTATATAGGCCAAAAGCGCATTAGGGTGCGTACAAAAGGTATGGAAGTGCTAATGATTAAGCACACGCTTAAACATCCTGGGGCCCCTGCACGAATGTGCAGTATTGAGTTTGTTTGGGTTTTCAGCCGCCAATATCCGTATGTGGCGACATTAGCAAGTCGATGCTTTTGCTCAGCTGACGGGTTTTTGAATTTGAGACGCGGGCATATTTGTGCAACTATTTCGATGTCCTTTGTCGGGATCCGGTGGCGTTGATGAAACAGTTCGTGGATACTATGGAGTGCTCACGCTGCACTTGTGTTGCAGATACTGGATACTATTGTGTCCTTTGCCATTAAGGAGTTGGGTTCTCCGTGTAAGGCAACCGTTTGATGGCTGTCCTTTTCCTGCAAGGAGAAAATTGGAAGTTTTCTGCAGTGAAAAGTGTCTTCTTTTAATTTTAGAATTGTAAGTATTCTTGTGATCCAGACATGACTGAGTGTCATGCTGTCGCCTTGAGACTGTTCTACGGGGATTGTGGAACATATTTGTTTGGCGTCTTTGGGAAAAGCCTGATTTTGGAGAAATCAGGGTGTGCAATGAGTAAATCTGCTCATGAGTAGAGCAGCACGATTGCATATTTTTTCTTTTGACCGATTTTGGGTTATGATCTGGGGTGATCATCACAGTTTTCTGTGTATTTCGACTCGGAGAGGTCAAAATCGCATTTCTCTGTGTGTCTTGACTCGGGGTGGTCAAGTGTGCCTGTTTGTGTTTATTTTGACGCGGGGAGGTCAAGGGCACATTTCTTTTATTTATTCGGTCAAACCCATGAGTTGGGCTTAAGTGCAAAAGAGTATTATGCCTTTTTTGGCAAGTCAAGCATGTGTGTTGCGATGTACACCGTTTAAGGGTATGGTGCAACGCAAGACAATTTGTACATATGTTGTTAATTTTTATAAATTTATACCGTTGGGGTATCGGCAATTTCTTAAATTGCTTGCAATGCTTTAACGTATGATTCTTTTTGCACAATTTGCACGATTGGTGGCTATTCTGTGGAGAAAGAATAGGCTTAGTTATGTTTTGCGAAGTAGAGGATTTCGCGAGCTTGTGTTCAACGCATTCTTTAATTTCGAATTGCCTGTATAGGAATTCTTTCATTTGTTGCCATGTTGGGCATTGCTTTCGGGATGCGAGAGATTGCTCCCATAGCATTAGAGAATTTTCTGGTAATGCGGATGAGCATATATTGACCAGAATTGGGTCCCAGCTATCAGTGGGTGTGCCGAGAGTTTCGAGCACTGATAAAGAATTTGTGATTGTGGAATACAAATCAATAAACTCTTCACTAGTTTCTTTTCGAACTTTGGGTAAGTTCAATAATGTTGTGACCTGATTGTCGACTAATTGGCGCTTGTTTTCATAACGGGTGTGGAGAGCATCCCAAGCCAATTGGAAATTGTCGTTAGTTAAAGCGAATCGTTTAACTATATCTCCTGCTTGGCCTCTTGTCTTATACCGGAGATGGTATAACTTTTGGGCTGGAGAGAGCAGGGGGTGGTTTATATATACGGCAGTGAACATATCTCGGAAAGACGGCCACTCATCGTATCCACCATAAAATGTTTCAGTGTCACAGGGCGGAAGTTGGAGATATACTTCCGGTTGTTCAACTATTTTGGGTCTGGGTTCTATTTGAGAACTAGACATTGGTTGATTAACTGCACTAATTAATTTTAGTTGTTCAGCAATTTTTGCTTTTGTTTTTTCATAAGTATCAATGCTAAATTGATACTTTCCTTCCGCCAGCGCGAGAAAATTCGCGGGGAGGTCTTCTTTGTCTTTTTGGAATAAGACATCGTATGCGTCTTGAACTTGTTTATACCAATCGTCAAGAGAATTATTTTTAATTTTCAGGATATTTTCTGAAAATTCCTCTATGGGGGAAGAGGTAAATCTGGCACAATATCTTATTAAGCCATCATTTCTTGCATCAAATATTTGCGCACACGGGTAGTTTGGTTTGCTTTTAGCTGCTACATGAGGAGAAGCAGCATTCGTGGCGGGGTGTGCCTTAAGTTGCATTGGAGATTTCTTTGGGGGTATCTTGGATGAGATACTTAGCCATGGACTTTGATCTCTCGGCATTTTGAAATATTATGTAATTTAAATTTATTTGAATACTTTTAATTTAAAATTCTTGTTTTTAAACAAGTTTACACTTAGCCTCGGGGAACTAGTGTTGCAGGAAATTGGGTGTAGTTGAGAACTACTTGAATATGTAGTGACCCAGAAGTGTTTACTGCTGGGTTGGGATGCAGTTTATATGTGTGTATGTGTGTGCGTATGCTTGCAATGTTATGCTTCAGTTGAAATGAGAGCGAGTTAGATCAATATGCACTCAACGGCTGCAGTATATGTGCGCTTGTGTGTTCGCTGTAATGCTTAAGCTGTGCTTGAGAAAGCACAAAAGAAAATAGAAAAACAGAGCACAAGAGGGAATTTGTGCGTTTATGCTACTCTTTAAATGCCAGAAGAGAAAGATTATTGCCGAAATTTGGTCTTTGTAAGTATGTATTTATTTTAATGAAGTGATCGCGGGAATGGATGAACTATTTTTTGAACAATTGTTTTTGTTGAGAAATGACACAGGAGAGTGCCTATTTTTTCTTGGAAACACTATTGAGAAAGTGTTACTGTTTTAATTCTCTGGCATATGTATGTAGGTATGTATAATTTGCTAATACTCAACTTAGTAGTTGAGGTCAACAACCTTCAAAATTGGGTTACAAAAATTATTGCTATTGAAAAAAGCAGATGTAGCGAAGATTTTAACTTTTGTTCAGAAGGCAAAAGTAGAATGTATATACATATATTTTCACATATAAGCGGATGGACACAGGAATGTATGAACTTTTTGGGGGAAAGTTCTTTATACTAGTTAATTGTGTAAACAAATCTTACGCCCCTTGATTAGTTTCCACCGGTGAAGCTCTCTTACATCTATACTTGGGGCCGATGTTTCCCAAATCCTGCATCTGAGCGTTGGAGTAGGGCTGTTTTGGTGCTGTTGTTGTGATGACAATCTCTTGCTGCAAGTCCTGTTCCTAGTTGCCTTTGTTGTAATTTTGCTTTTCGTTTGTTTATATATGTGTGTATTAAGTTTGATTTATATTTTTGATTATAAGTACTTATATGTTTTCTTTCACTTTCGAATAATAGTTTTTCAATAGAATATGATAAGGTAATACACTCTCAACGTCTTGTATTTTTTTTCGTTTTTTAGTAAATGGCATTTAATTACACTTATTTTTTTTTGTTTTACTTTGTTTTTAGTATTGTTTTTATAGTTTTTTGTTTTTGTTTGCACTGCACAAAATCTTCACTATATTTGAGGTATTTTTTTCAAATGTTAATGTTCTATATTTGTTTTCTTAAGGTGGCAGTACACCATAAGTAGGCTCAATTTTAGCCTCGAAGGACCATGTTCACGCGCGGGTCTCTTCGTACGCCTTTCGAAATAAAACACCTCGCGTTTCGTATTTAATTTTAATAAATGTTTATTTATTACAATATGTTTATTTTATTATTAATAACAAAAGTCAGTAGTTTTGTTTTTTTTTATTTGTGTATAACAAAGTTTTTGTTATATAAATGTATCTATGCATGTGTAGGTATATATGTACATATATTTAAATTAAGTTAGTTTAATTTTAGTTTAAGTGGTTTGGTTGGTATAAATGTTTCTTTACGTTAATATTATAATTATATGTAACATATGTATATATTTTATATTATTTTATTTTATTTAATTTTAAATTTGTCGCCCCGTGCGCGCTTGCCGATGGTTGATTAGAAATCTCTCTTGTTTGTTTGACAAGCACGGCTTATATAGGCCAAAAGCGCATTAGGGTGCGTACAAAAGGTATGGAAGTGCTAATGATTAAGCACACGCTTAAACACTTTTAATAATTACTATACTCGTCGCTTGTCGTCTTCTCTTTTCATTCTTCAACCAATACATACATACGCACATACACATATACATACATACTCGTACAAAGTCATAAAAATATGACAGTGATAATTATTGTTGAATAGTAGGTAATGTACGCTGCTGCAGTTGATGATATTATAACGGTGTATTGACATACTTAAAGTGAAGACTGGCAGACAACCGCCAACAGCAGCAGCTGTGGCAGCGAAAACAAAAGCGTCAAAAGCATTATAATAGAAATACTAAAATAATAAGAAAAAATCTGCAATAAAATAATGAAAAAATCGATTTTGCTTGTCCATTTTTTTGCGCTGCTGCTGTTGGCAAGTCCTCTCATTTTTTTTAAATTTTTTTTTCAATTTTTTCTTAATTTTTTTTTTTTTAATTTCTTTTTATTGCTATTCTCTACCTCGATTGTCTTTTCTTTATCATGACAGGCATGTAATCCTTGTGTCTTTTATCTGTTACGACACACTAGTGTATTAATGACTCTGTGTGTGTGTTTTTGATGTGTGTGTGTGTCTGTGTCTGTAGGGCTGTGTGTACGCCTGTTTAGCGACGACGGCTCAGCCGAGTGTCCATTGCCAGCAGTAAACGTTGATTGCAATGTTGGTTGGTGCTGTTGGTGCTGCCGATGTTGCCACTGCCGTTGATGTTGATGTTGGCCTACTCTACTTTTCTCAACTTGGATTAGAGATTCTCGCTGCTTGTGTTCAATTGCTTTTTTCCTTCATTTTCAGCATGTTAATTAAAGGAAAATGCTAAAAGGCGTGAAATGAAGGCTGATTAAACATTTGCCTCTGAATTGCCATGTACGGGGTTGTATGTATGTATAAATTTTAAGCATAAAATTTGCTTAAATAATTTTGAGTAAATAAATTCTTAGTTCTGCTATTCCTAATGTTCAAGAGAAGAATCTCTCTAAAGTAAAAAGTCTAAAGTAAAAATTGAAGACTCTATTAACATAGCTAACATTATCCGATTTATGTCAAATATGGACTCTTTTGCTTGATAATTTCTTGCCATTTTAAAGCTAGTGTGATTTTGCCACTCTCATAGAAACCATTGTTCGTATCGTCAAAATATTGGAACAATCGATTTTTTCTTGAGGTTAATTCTTCATCAACCAAATCATTCGCCATAGTCAGGAACAGTTCGTAATCACTTGGAACGAGTTCCGGTCTATAAGGTGGATTCATAAGAACCTCTCAATCGAGCTCTTAGAGTTTCTGGCGTGTGGCTATTGATGTTTGTGATCTGACGTTATCCTGTTGAAACACAATTTCCCTCCCGTTGGTCAAAGTGGGTACTTCTGCACATCAGACGGTCCAATGACTGACGGTGCAGGTTCGAATTAAGAGTTTGGCCGTAGGTGAGCAGCTCATAGAGGATAATTCCTTGCCAATTCCAATAAAAACACAACAAAGTCTGCTTGCAGACCGTTTGTACCGGCACACTGTCCTTCGACCACGGCCGTTTACGTTGGACGTTACTATAAGTGATACACTTTTCACAATTTGAAATTCGATCCATGCGGGTTTCTCTCGTTAGTCATTGTTGCAATTATAGAAGGCGAGAAACAGATTACTGAAGTCAAACATAATGGATAATTTCTTACTAGACCCAATATATAAGTGTTGGTAATAAAGCAACAATTGCTGGGAATGGTAAGCCACATTGAAGACGCTTCAATTAAATTAATGAAATAATTGTGAAAAATATTATTTTTAAGCCTACTCTTTAGCCAACCTCCTGAATTTTTGAAAGATTTGAAAAAGAAACTTAAAAAAAATTCAATATTACATAAAAAGTAATGAAAATCATTCGCATTTTATTCTCTCGCTGAATGGGATTGGCATATTTAGATAAAATATATGAGTACACAGCTTCTATAGAAGCCCATAAAAAAGTTGAATGCCCCATAGAATATCTCATGGGAGAAAAAAAACTATGATTGATATCTCCTCGCCCCCTGATCAGACGATTATTCTTATAATACCACATTCCAGTTTATTTGTTCTAGAATGAGCTAACTTAATTAAAAACTCTTCAGAATCTTCTCGACGTAATGGAGAATGTAAGCTGTGAAACATTATATATTGTAACTTTATTAAATCCACAAATCCACAAATCCTTTTATATATTAGCTTCTACTCCGTATGTAATATTACAAAATGCATGAGAAAACTATATATAAATTAGTCCTTTTAGGCTAGACCATGTCATGACAATTGACGCATTTATGAATTCATCGCAAGGCTGATTCAAGGCACAGAAATTCTAACCCCTTCAGCCATATACTCTACCAAAAAATAGTTAAAAATCAATTTTAATTTGAAGAGTAGAACTAATTTATTTTTCAAACAGTAAGCAGCTATCATAGATTCGCAATGATAAATAGAATGAGTTGAGATGAGTTGAGTTGATGCGGTTGCTAATTAACCCCAGCACACTTAGGCTAATAGGCCTATTGTGATACCGCTGAGGCTCCTACCTTCACCTTCTCAAATGATCGAACCATTTCGTGTGCCTTATAAAGGCAAAGAGATTTCCAATAATAATGGGGCCAACTCAGCGAGATAGTAAGAAGTGTTTCCCAAGGAACTTCTGTCGGGCAGATGCCAAGGCTGGACACTGGCAGAGGTGATAAATGGAATACAGAGAGATGAATAATATACATTAAGTCTTTGCTTTCATAACCACCCGCAAATATCTAGAAAAGATCGCACACTAAATATTCACAGTTCTCTATGCAATATTAAATATGAATGCTTGATACTTTGTCGAGCACCACTGCTCCTATCCTCTCATACGCACAACGATGTTGCACTTATACGGGTAAGTATGAGTTGCAATCACTATGAATGCGACAGCACCTTCAAACTCAAAATTACACCACTTTGGTATGATCCATTTTTCAGTGCTGTTTGATTCAATATATTTACGAATTGTTTCCAGCAACAACAACATATGCTACCGTATGTTATACACTAGATCGATTTACTAGATTTCACATTGCGCAAAATTCGTAGAAATTCGTCAGAATATTCAAACTACCATATATATATAGTAGGTATTGTTGAGCATGAATATGAACAGTTCCTCATACCTCAAAGTTGGATACCTGGTTCGACTGCGTGTACATGAATATGGATGGTCATTAATGCAAAGATTTTATGAATACCATTCAGCTCTATCCAGTTCAACAATATTCATTGCAAATCGCTGAGTGAGTGAGAAGTGCATCATAGCCTTATACAACTTGTAAATAGGTTTCGGCCTAGTACTAATGCTGCAACTACCCATTTTACATACCTCACAGCCGTACCAACTGATTGGAAGTGGGATATGCTTACAGGGGTTATCGACGCTGTTAATAGCGACGAAATGTTGCCAGTTGCCAGTGTGCTTGCCTAATAATTTATAATTTTCGTCAACGAATTTCATAATTTTTGTGTTTGAATATAAATGTCAATCATACATGATATATTTTTTATGACGATAAATAATTAATTACGAATTCAGTTGGGTATTTTCTTAGTTAATTTAATATTAGTTTAAAAAAATCTATACTGGCGAGTATAACAGCGAGCAATGAGCTAAACCGGTTTTACGGAGAAAATCAAGTCGCAGCTGATTTCTGCGAGACAACCGTCAGGAACGACATCGGCAAGCGATGAGAACTTTTCATTCACATGGCGCTCTCATAAGATTGGTTGTTATGGGTAGTTGCAGTGATGTCCTATCATACGGCGCCTGTTGTTTAATAGATTAAATAGCAAATGTTAGGAAGAATCACTTCGAATGTGAAAGATTGTAGCTTTCAGCCTCGGTATTCATACTCATCTAAGGTGCTCTGTTGTTCATTAAGGATGATAATTGCAATGTAAATTAGCACCTATTGGTCGGAGTGATACTGCATTGAATTTCTAGGCTAACATTGCTCGAAGTGTTAATGCCGGTTCCAAGATAGACGAAACTGTTTAAAACTTCAATGTTATGACTCTCAGCTATGAAGTGAGAGCCGAATCGCAAGGCGATGAGAGGTCCTCGTTCACTACCAGTCTGAAGAAATCAGAACTCACCTGCTATGTGCAGCCAAAAATAATTTTTTCTAGTAAAATTTTCCATAAACAATTGTCATTTTCTTAATTATAAGTAGTACAATTTTGGGTTGCAGTTTTCGAGATAATATTAAACCCTTCTTGAGTGTCATTTTTAATATAAAATATGTATTAATATTTTTCAAAATGAATTCTTTGAAGAATAAAGAGTAATTAATAAAACTAAAAATCAAGTCTGTCCGATTTTTGGGATTTTTATATTAATTTAATTATATGAAGTATTGCAAATTTTGATATTTTAAATTGATTTTTTGTTCAAAAATGAAAAATGATATTAATTAGCTAATTTTTCTACGAAAGGAAAAAAATAATAGCAAATAAAAATTCAAAGTTTTGCAAAATGTTGGCTAAGTGGATTGCGAGATAATGATTATTAAAGAAAAGGATATAAAATAATTGATAATAATAAGAAATAAAATAAATAAATGAGATTTTGAATGTTTAAAATAAGCAAAAATGTATGAATTTCAAAATTGTTTAACTAACCTGAGATCACAAAAGATGAACTAAAAGTGAAATATTGAAAATTTTCAAATATTTTTTTTTGTTATTTAATTCAAATATGTTTTCTGTTACTGTTGTGTATTTTTTTAAGTTATTTTCTGCTGATTAAATCGAAAGTAGCAAATAATATTAATATCAATTTTTACGTTCTCTTTGAAACCAACTCACAAAGAATAGCTTAGAATTTAAGCAACAAATTAAAAAACAAAAATATACATATATGTATTATAATAGAAAATTGTAAAAAATAAAAAGCAAAAAAAAGTAACATAAAACAAACTGTGAACTGTGCTGCCCCGAAAAGATGCAATGCAAATTGGCTGCCAAATGCTAGCAAAGTCATCGTTGTCGTTAGTACAACTTTTCGCATGATTGGCTGCCGCATTGAATCGTATTATAAAATTGAATACTTTTGAATATATGTATATTTATGCATGATGCGAAAAGCTGCCGAAATGCAATGCAATTGTAATGCCATCGCCTGCGCATTTTAGTTTTTTATGCATTTTTTTAAATCTTTTTTATTTTTTTTAGTTTTTTGAATGCAAAATGTCTGCTTGGGAAAAAGTAGGAGCGAACAGCAAATAAATCAGTACTTGCACTAGTGAAGTGAAAAAAAGAAAAAAATGAAAGTCTGCAAAGAAAAATAATAATAAATCTATGTGTAAGTAAGAGAAAAACTTTTAACAAGCCAAAATCGCGCGAGTGAGCAAACCCGCTGCTCAGTGCAACTGCAACTGCAACTGCAACATTAACCTCTGCGCTGCGCTGCATTGTTAGTGGATGTGGTGGCGCACACAATACATACATATATCTCATGCATATCTCTCATGCCATGACCCATCATTTGGTAAATGTTATTGAAACTTTTCTCATATCTCTTCGATCGATTGTTATCTTTTGCTGT
Source organism: Ceratitis rosa (assembly GCA_037013455.1). Taxonomy (NCBI): domain Eukaryota; kingdom Metazoa; phylum Arthropoda; class Insecta; order Diptera; family Tephritidae; genus Ceratitis; species Ceratitis rosa. Next base: position 11,579,203 of record JAWMAG010000008.1, on the reverse strand, counting down.
TGCTTTTGCTTTCCCAACTGCTGCGGCTTAACTACAACAATAATGATATTCTTACAACATAGTTTATGTTTTGCTATCGTTCTTATATCACTGGAATGTATATGTACATATTTACGAACATATTTCCATTTGACATTGTTTTTAAGCTTAATATGCGTTTGTATATGTATTTCCAATAGTGTTTGTATTTGTGCTTTTTTTTTTGTTTGTTTTGTTTTTGAAAGTTATCCATCTATCTTTTTAAGCATTGTTGCATTTTAGCGTGTTGCAATCAAAGTTTTGAATTACATTCCATTTCCCTTCTGCGTCTCACTCTCACTCTGCGCCTTTATTTGTTTTTGTGCGCATTACGCATTATAATCTTGGGTCTTTTTGAAAATTTTTGTGGGATTTTTAAGTTTGCTGCAACAAACTTATAATTTTTTTTTTTAGTTTTGTAGTCAATATTTCTTTCCTTTGGTTTATTAGTTTGCTCACCGTATTAGGTTGCAGAAGAAAAAATATTTAAGCTCGCAAGTTTTAAGAAAAGCGGCGCACAATGGGTTAAAAGTGCTCAAAACACGCGTATCGTCTAGCTTTTTTTAATTTTATTTTTTGCTCTAATTTCTATATGTCTGATAATATTATCTTCAAACTTGAATGCTTTGTAAAAAATTGTTCAAAAAATCGGTAAGATTATTAATTTTTGAATCTCTGATGGAATGTTGACATATGATTTCTTTGGTTGGCTCGAAAGACCATTTTTTGGCATTAATTTTTTGAAGATTATCTCTTTCAAATGTCAAAGAGTCTAACGATGTGATAATAAGATCTTGCTGGTCAATCGGCCGGCTCAAAACGTGAAAATATCTGCTCACCGAAGCGTTCTCCCAATAAATCCATTGACTTGTGCGGTGTGTGGAAAGTGGCGCCGTCTTGTTCAGGTATCAAATAGTCAGTTATCATGTTGGGATAACGGTCGCCATTGACGGTCACGTTCTCACCGGATCACAAGCCACACAAAAAGTTGTTTTTTCTGGATGAAATGGCAGCTCTTGCGTCTCCGCAGGTTGCCCTTCTTCCTAAATGCGGAAATTTTGCTTGTTTACATACCAATTGCCTCATCTCTGAACAAAATTTGGCACGGAACGTTGGATCTTCTTGGAACTTCCCAAGAGCCCATAGAGCGAAGCGATGTTGCTTGGGAAGGTCGAGCGGCTTCAGTTCGTGCAAAAGCTGTATTTAGTTTTTGAGGTAAAGGAACATGGTTCATATAAATATTAAGCAAACCGGGCGATGTAATGGATTCCAGACCTACTGCTGGAAAAAACGTGTACCCGACGTTAATTAGGCAAAAAACTACGTCTGTATCAAATCGAGCCATAAACATGATTTTTCGAATAGAGCAACCCCAGGCCAATTTCTCGGCAGAAAATCTGTTCACTATATTAATTATGCTCAAAGCTAAATCTCTGCAACATTTTATGTATGTATATCAAACGATAAATAAAACTTTTTCGTATAGATCGGTTGCAAGTCCAATTCCCAGAAGAAAAATCAGGTCCTCAAACTTTCTCTTTTAACCAACAAACCAACATACACTATAATCTCTCTCTCTTTCCATCTCTGAAAAGGTGATCAAATATCAACATATCGAAGAAAATGGATATGATTTGGAACAAAATATTGATCGTTTGTAGATTGTTGTGTTATGTTAGTATACTGCGGCTGTGTTGGCGATGCTATTCTTAAGTGTAGAATGTAATAAGGGTATTCGGCTAATTTAGAGAAAAACTTTGAATTTTCGACTGATAGCGTACTTCGAGGCATTTCTATTCTCTTAGAAGACTTTAAGTAGCAAGAAAGCGATAAATCTCTGACTATATTTCCTTAAATACATACAATATCTCAGAAATTTGCTAGCTCCGAACATTCTACGTCCTCTTCATTATTCTTTACCAAACACCAATTATAATATTATAAAACCAGACCGGAGCAAACTCTTGTAGGACACAGAAGAGTGATCTAGTGACGGGTGCCCAGAGTATAATGTATTTATGGAAGGAACATTACTCCAGCTGCTGAATGGCAGTGAAAATGAAACACTCAGAGATAGTGAACCCAAAATCCCAATCGAACAACAAAGCGGCTGGAGCTTATCAGCGTCGCTTTAGATCTGGTAAATCAACCATCGGCCAGATACTCACCATGGGCCAAATCTTGGAAAAGACCCGTGAAAAGAGGATCGACACACACAACTCCTTTTTCGTCGATTATAAAGCCGCCTTCGACAGCACGAATAGGAGTTACCTCGGAAAACTTATATGACTATGTTAACTGATGTTAAGCAGCACTAAAAGCACAGGCAGACTTGGGAAGGACCGCTCCGAGCCGTTCGATACCAAACGAAGTTTCAGACAAGGTGACTCTTTATCGTGTAATATCTTCAATTTGATCTAAATAGACAGGATACAATCTCTTACAAGAGTGCCGGTGGTACTGATATCATAGGCCTTAACAACCGCGCCGTGAGTGTTGCTTTCTCCAGACTTGATAAAGAAGCGAAGCGAATGGGTCTAGTAGAGAACGAGGACAAGACGAAATATCTTCTGTCATCAAACAAACAGTCATCGCATTCTCGACTTGGCTCTCACGTCACTGTTGACAGTCATACTTCGAGGTCGTAGATAATTTCGTTTATCTTGGAACCAGTATTAATACCAACAACAATGTCAGCCACGAAATCCAACGCAGGACCACTCTTACCAACAGGTGCTACTTTGGACTGAGTAGGCAATTGAAAAGTAAAGTCCTCTCTCGGCGAACGAAAACCAAACTCTACAAGTCGCTCATCATACCCGTCCTACCATATGGCGAGGAAGCGTGGACGATGTCAACATCTGATGAATCGGATCTGGGAGTCTTCGAGAGAAAGGTTTTGCGAACGATTTTTGGTTCTTTGCGCATTGGAAACGGCGAATGCAGCAGATGATGGAACGATGAGCTCAACGAGCGATACGATGATATTGACATAGTTTGGCAAATGAAGAGACACAGGCTACGCTGGCTAGGTCATGTCGTCCGAATGAATGAAAGCGCCCCAGCTTTGAAAATATTCTATGCAGTACCCGCTTGTGGAAGCGGAGAAAGAAGAAGACCTCCACTCCATGAGAAGGATCAGGTGGAGAGTGACCTGGGTGCACTTGGCATTTCCAACTGGCACAACACAGCGAAAAGAAGAAATGGCTCGCTATAAGTTCGGCTATAATTACGTAAGCGCTTTCTCTTTTAGTAAATAAAGAATAAGAAGAACACATAAATTGAACAATGTAGAGAAAGTATATTGGTCAGCATAAATAATTTTCTTAACTAAATCCTGTATAGTGTTTTTCGGACTAGTCTGAAGCCAGTCAAGAAATTCTAGTATTAAACTAGTAATTTTTCTAAACAGCTCCAAGTTTAATTTGCATGGATCTTGCAAGTTTACGGCAGAACTGAAATTGTGGTTACGTCTCAAATTGATATAATGATTTTATATGTATTTTACACCGTTAAAATTCTCTACTTCACTGCGCAACTTGGCCTTTGCCAGTGTTGTCAGCGTGATATATTAAATTTTTTTTTTTGTAATTTTAAATAAAAATGCAACACAATGGCTGTTGGCGCAGTAAATTAAATTCCCAAGTAAATTGTTGCAATAATTTTTATGGTTAAGTAACGATTTTTTCCATTAGATATCAGCTCTTTTATATACAATTCTTTGTGTATGCACATACATATGCGCATACATGAGAAGTTCATTCCCTTTAAATTGTAAATATATTTATCGACTATGCAATTACTCATGCGCCATGTCATGACGCAACGCAACAGTTGTGTCCTAAGGACATCGCTATATATACATATATATGTATAGTGCTATTAACTATGTATGCCCGCAGCAAGTGAAGCACTTTCCGCATTCGCAATAAACGCAAGCAAGCAACAGCAGCGTAAAGAGCATTATTCGTACAAGGTGTGAGTAATTGTCAATAAAAAGTGCTGTGATTAAAAAAATATTGAAGTTCGAGTCGCGCGCTATTCTCATAAGCTCACAAACGCCACCGCTAGAGGAGGAGTACATAAAAAGTGAGTTAAAAGAAAGAAAAAATTGGAATATAGCGAAATCAAATACTTTAGCAAATTACGGTTTTTATGTGACTGATAAAAAGCGATGATGGCCCGTACGGCGAACAGCTTGGCGTAACTATTCTTTTTATCACTTTTTATATGGAGATAATTTTTCATTTTTCGCTTTTCGTTTAAGAGAGAAACGGTAAATGTCAATTGCGCAGCAATAGCTTGGAGTCAGCACAAGATTTATAGTTATTGCGCAGATAATACGTAGAATAAGATTATGAGAAGCAAAAAAAAAAAAACAGTTTTTCTTGTTCGAAATAGATAATTTGCTCTATCGAGTGACAGAAAGAAGTTTCGCAGATTTTAGATAAAAATTAAATGGTTAGTTGGCTGGTTAGTTGGTTGTCAGCGGGTTGTGAATCTTAGCACAAGCGGCGGCACCTAAGCCATAGGATAGGCCCATTGTGCTCCCCCGCTTTACCTAACTATATATTTACAAACATTTCGCTCGATTTAATAAACTTTTTTTAATTTCTTCCTATCATATGTGCGTACCACCGCAAGTTTGGCGCTGTTCGCATCGTGAATTATGTGACGTATCAATCGGCTGAAGGCCGGCCACTCTCAAAGTTAATGCTCCAGCATTTCGTTAGCCTACTCTGAACATGATATCTCCTGGGTAGACGCCGAGTCAATTCGCCCACTCAAGTTCTACCTTCTCCTTTGCTTAAAGTTAGTAAAATTAGATTAAGAAAAACACGATGGGGTGTCACCTTGTCTAAAACCTCATTTAGGGTCTTTCCCGATTAAGACTAGGCTTTGGGTCGATATATACGTAGAGACAGCTCCTTTTCATGATGTCGAAGGCTGCTTTAAAATCGACGAAGAGGTGTTGTGTGTCTATACTCTTTTCCCGTGTCTTTTCCATGGGTTGACGCATGGTGAATATCTGGTCATTTATATATTTTCCGGTTCTAAAGCCGAACTGATACGGTACGATCAGTTTGTTGACTATGGACCTTAGTGTTTCACACAATATGCTCAGTAGGACCCCATATGCGTTATAAATGAGGCTTATCTCACTATAATTGGCACAGTCTACGACGGAAAAGTTTCTGCGGATTGGGCAGAGCACACTTAAGTTCTAATCGTCGGGCATGCTTTCGTCTGCCCATATTTTGTTAAGCAGCTAATGCATGCACCTTGTCTTTTCTAACCCGCCGTATTTTAATAGCTGGGCTGGAGTACGTATACAAGCAAAATCGTTCGGCTACAAGATAGTGGTTCGCGTCGGTGTTGGTTTTACGGATCGTACTCACATCTAGAACAGTGGAGATATGTCGACTGTCAATCACATTATGAACGATATGGTTGTGAGTTTTTCGATCTGTATATGAATCTTCCTGTATTGAAATCTGTATACAATCATATTTTGAGCCCCGTCAAACGCTGATTTTCCCTATAGTTGTGCGAACAAATACCTTCACCGACTACCCTGGCGTTAAAGTCACCAGGGACAATTTTGGCATCGTGATGGGGGCTGTGGTTATAAATACGGTCTTAGAAAGGGCGTCCTTGGGGGCATCGTCCTTATCATTCGTCAGACGTGGGCGCGAAAGAGCGTTAAGTTCAAGAATTTCAATTTCATGCAGATTGTGCCGAGGCGTTCATGTATGTCAGTACTCTTCCCCCACAAATCCAATACTAAATATGAGCTCCATTATTTAGCCGCTATCAAAAGGGCCTACTAGTGTCCGCCGCGCTTCATGGACAGTGGTGACATTAGTGATATCTTTAGTTTTACGAGCACTTCAACCAACTTGCCAGCGGCACCTTCCCAATTATGAGGTGTGACAATTGAGTAATGAGACTGATTCCATAAAAACGTATATTTCAAAATTATTCTACAACTCTGCCATCCCCTTCAAAGTAGTCACCTTGGGCAGCTATACAATGATTTCAACTCGTTTTCCATGCTTCGACTGGGAGTACGTCACGGCCGCCTGGATGTCCTCACTGGACTCAATATGGGTTCCTTTCACCACCGATTTTGTTCTAGCGAACACAAAAAAGTCACAGCGTGACATATCGGGCCAATAAGGCGGTTGTTGCAACACGGCGATCCCTTTAGAGGCCAAATACTGGGACAAACTGAGGGCGGTGTGGCACGGCGCGTTGTCGTGATGAAGAATCCAGTAACAAGCGATGTTTGGGCACACCCTGTTGACTCGTTTTCGCGATCTTTCGAGTACTTGGTGATAGTAGACTTGATTTACGGTTTGCACTGGTGGAAGAAATTCTTTATGGACGATTCCACGGCTATCAAAAATGGCAATAATCATTGTTTTCCTTTTCGACTTGTTCATGCGAGCTTTACCACTCACTCTTAACCCGAATATAAAGAAGTGGCTTCACTCAAGCTTCTTATATCCTTTAACCATTACGCAAGCTCCACACGCTGTTCATCTACTACTCCAATTAATCTTATTTTTGGCGCAGCGACGAGTTGGTCGATTTCGCTTGCTACGGGCATCAGTTTGCTTAGCCTTTCGTTGCATTTATGCTAAACTTTGTACGCTTTTCTAATCTTTTTCAACACTTTAACTGAATTAAAAGCTAATTAAAAATATGTTGACGTATTAAAAATGGTTTTATAACAATTTCATTTTCATATAATCGCTTATATATATACATGCATACATACATATTATATGTTTTAATCTGTATTATGTGACAGACTTATCACTTTCGCAGAAATTTTGGTTCAAAGAGTTATAAACTGTATTCTCTTTTCCCGTTAACCAAAAAATATCTCTTTTAAAGCATTATACCAAAATCAATTTTTACAGAGAATAACAGCAACAGCAAACCCAACATTGCGTTACAAAATAAACAGTAATAACATGCATTTACTACAACAAAAATAATTTCTATGAAAATCCAATGAAGTAAAAATATCCACCACACAATAATGATGTTTACAGCGGCATGGGCTGATGTGGTGCTTGCTGTTCGATCAATATTGCTGTTTTGATGAGTGTTTGTACCTACCCAGTAGGGAGAAATTAGGTTAGTATGTAGAAATTCTAGTTAAATACCAGTACTTTGAAGATGACATCATACCAGTTGGCAGTTTGACAGTAATAAATTCTACCACAGAGACAAGTAGAGACAGCTGAGTTCCATTTAAACTTACGCTTTGTTAAAATGCATGAAATGACGTACATCGTTTCAATTGCAATGATAGCGGAGAGGTAAGAGATTATCCCTGTAGCGCCTTAGGTTCACGGTTCGAGTCCCGCTGCGGGCAGATCCATTTTTGTTTTCTTTTTTTCAAAAATGTTTTGTTGAAGTGCGCAAATCACGTTGCTCTAGGTTTATTATCAGAATGGTGTCCTGGCAGATAGAGTTTTTATTGAGAAGCCTGAGGTTCATGGTGCGGATCTCGCTGCACGCCAACTCCTTTTTTATTTAATTTGTATTTTTATGATTTTTTTTGGTGAAGTAGAAGCTCCACACACCACCTCTTATAAAGCAGTCTACGACAGTACGAAAATAGCTATCTCTACGACGTGCGGTATCCCCCAAATTGACGTGAGGTAACACCAAAAACTCCGTCATGAGAACTTCTCTGAGTCGTTCGATACCTAACGAGGTTTCAGAAAGGGTGATTCCTTATCGTGTGACTTATTTAATTTATCACTGAAGAAAATAATACGAGCTGTAGAGCTGAATAGAGAAGTTACAAGCTTTTATAAGAGAGTACACCTACTGACGTATGCCGAAAATGATGACTTTATTAGTTAGTTAGTTCTGCTTTCTCCAGACATGCTAAAGAAGCAAATGATATGGGTCTGGTAGTGAACGAGGGCACGGCGAATTATCTCCTGACACCAAACAAACAGTCATCGCATTCGCTTGGCTCCCACGTCACTGTTGACAGTCATAACTTTGAAGTCGTAGATAACTTCGTCTATCTTGGAACCAGTATTAAAACCAACAACAATATCAGCCTGGAAATCCAACGCAGAATCACTTTCGGCAACAGATGCTACTTTGAACTGAGCAGACAATCGAAAAGTAAAGTCCTCTCTTGACGAAGGAGGACAAAACTCTACAAGTCACTCAATGTTCCCGTCCTGCTATATGGAGCGGAGGCACAGAAGATGACAATATCTGTTGCGTCGGCGTTAGGAGTTTAGGGTGGCGAGTGGCGAATACCGCGAGTGGCGAATACCGCAGTCGATGGAATGATGAACTGTACGAGATATACGGCGACATTGGCATAGTTCAGCGAACCAAGAAACAGCGGTTACGCTGGCTAGGTCATGTGATCCGAATGGATACGAATACTCCAGCTTTGAAAGTTTTCGATGCAGTAGCCATCGATGGAAGCAGAGGAGGAGGAAGAACTCTACCCCGTTTGAAAACCAGGTAGAGAAAGACCTGACTGTGCTTGACGTTTCCAAAGGGCGCCAATCTGTGAAAAGAAAAAATAAATGGCGAAATATTGTTAACTCGACTATAATCGCTTAAGCGATTGTCTGTAAGAAGAAGAAGAAGAAGAAGAAGAAGAAGAAGAAGAAGAAGAAGAAGAAGAAGAATAAGAATAATAATAATAATAATAATAATAATAATAATAATAATAATAATAATAATAATAATAATAATAATAATAATAATAAGAAGAAGAAGAATAAGAAGAAGAAGAAGAATAATAATGAGAAGAAGAAGAAGAAGAAGAAGCAGCAGCTAGTAGTTTTCCCTGCAGGGTAGCAATACACATACATATAAATAACTAAAAACTCCACACACACGAATAAGTGAAATAGCAATAAACAAAATAACAACAAAGTGCCAAAGAGCCAGAACCAAAGAGCGATGGATCAACCAGCGACGACGAATGATGACATGATAAACGGTACTTTTACACAAATAAAATTCATATATGAAATTGTTACTTTACAAGCGTCCGCTTTGTTTGTTTGCCCATTTTACTAAGGTGGGCGTCGACGCACATACTCTTACATACATATACATATATATATATAGATATATATATATATATACGAATATAAATATAATATAGGGAAAGTCTATAGTGTAGTAAAGCGATTTACAGGTGTATGACGCAAACGCCCACAAATGCGACACTTAATGCATTTTGGTGCACACACACACACACACACACACATATATGTTTTTGTATATTTGCACTACTATCCCTATACTCGTGCACAAGTGTGTATCTGCAATATATACATATAAAGAAATGTATTTCCGTGTATATTGAAATAAATGCACTGAGAAAATATATTTACCGTAATTTATGCAGAGCGAAAAATGCTAGGTTAATGTGTATTTGTGATAGTGCATTAATGCCTGCTTTCAGGTATGTGTGTGCCGTGTGTGCCTGTGTGGGTTGTGTAAACAGAGGGACAGAGTAAACAATTGACAGAACAACGAACATGCACTGGGCATGACAAAATTGCATATATTTATATATACACACACATACATACATATGGTATATGCACAAATACCTATATTTAATCAATTTCCCATGCTACTTACACGTATTGAGGCAGGCAATGAATGTACTGTGGGCTTGAGACGGTTGACTGGGCATAGCGAAGATTGGCGATGTAAAGAGCAATGAACTCCTTCACGCTTGGACCCAAAATTATTTAAATTCAAGGATGGTGAGAAAAGACTTCTTAGTATGGGCATATTCTTCCCAAAGATGCTTCATATGCTAGTTTATATTTCGAAGTGAAACATCGAAACCTAGGAAAATTAAACAAGGAGCTCCGCATGGGGTGGGTCCTCTTCCCACTTTTGTTTAATTTTTACATTTCGAAGCTCCCTCCTCCACCAGAAGAAGTTTCCCTAACCTCGTATGCCGATGATTGCACAATGTTGGTGTCTGGCCAGGATATTGATGACCTTTGTCCGAAGGTGAACTGCTGTTCGCCGACCTGTCCCACTTCGTCACTCTTCACCAGTGGACGAAGGAATACAGGCTCGAATTAGATGTTAAAGGCGATGACGTAAAAATTCCGACGATAAATAATAGAACTGGGAGTAACACTCCACAGCCTGCAACTCCTTCACTCCACATACGACCGCAACTGCCGCAAAACTCCAGAGCCGCAACAAAATACTCAAAGCGCTAGCCGGCAGCGCCTGGGATAAAGATAAAGAAACCTTGCTGGCAACCTATAAAGCAATTGGCCGGCCGGTCGTAAACTCTGCTTCACCGATCTGGGCGCCGGAGACGAACGAGACGCAGATGAAGAAGTTACAGGCTTATCAGAACACTGCCCTCAGAACCGCGACAGGAAACATCCTGACGCCGGCGGAGCATCACTTGCGCAGCGAAGTATCTATGCTACGAGTTAAGGAGCATAATGCTTTGCTGTGCAAGCAGTTCCTATTGGGATGTTACCGTAAGAAGCTGAACCTCCACCTAGGCACATCAGGAAGAGAGTTCTAGACTTGAAGGACATAATCCAGCAAATATGTGCAACAACCGCTGGAAAGAACGGTATATAAACTAGCACTGAACGCCATTCACCAGGAGTCAGTCAACACCTTCAAAGACTCCCTTCCCGTGAATGGCGTGCTCGGAGACAAAGCAGTACCCATTGCAGACAGCGGGTTTGAACTGCCTGGAGAGACCCGTGTGATACTGGCACAACTTAGATCTGAATATTGTAGGTCAAATTCCTACCTATCCACTCGACTCGACCCCACGCACAACGCTAGCCACCTCTTCACATGCTCTCTTAAGCTGACACATCTAACTCCCCTCTCCCAACCCTTTAAAAACTTTTTTTTTTTTCGAAATTTTCTATGTAGTTCTAAAAAAAAAACAAAAATCATCCAACAGAGGTTTCGTTATACCTATGCCAAGGGACGCAAAAGCCGAGTGGTGAGCAGCGCGTACTACCATCCAGAAGGCCCAACCAGCATCCAAAATTAAAGAGAATTAATTTAAAACAAAAATAATGAAATAATTAATCCCTCCGTATGTATGTTCGGCATAAAATAAAAGCTTCTGATTTTCAGTGTTGCCAAATTTCATTAAACTTTTAACATTTTAAAATTAAAATTTCTTCAAATTTTTTTTACATTAATTGTTTTAATTTTCTTGGTTTAATGCTCACCTAATAAAATTTCGGTTTTTGTTTATATTTCTTAAGAACCGCAAACAGGTGGCAACCCTCTCAAGATATGTTATTCACTATGCATAAATCTACATTAATAGATATCTTCTATGAGATGTCCGCATTTTAACCATGCATTTATTATTTAATTTTTTCCTCTAAAATTCTTAAACATGTGGCAACTCTAGTTTTGTGAATGTAAGCTAACACACAAGGATACCACACTATAACTAGTTTATATATATATTCTCATAATGAGAACATTTTAATGATTAATATGGACCAATGACCATTTATTATCCACACTTTATACGACTACTGGCCCACTGTGCGTGACCTGTGCGTGATTGCTGCTGTTTATTCGTCGGCTCATTTTCCTTTGTGCCTATCTATGTATATACTATAAATATATATATATACATATATTACATATATGTATACCCGTAAATATACCGTTTCGCATTTGTGATTTACATTGGTTGTTGTTGTTGTTGTTGTTGTGTACGCTATAGTGAAATAAACGTAAGTGCATGTAAATGCCAGAAGAACAACATGGGTCAACAACAGGCAATAACCAAGTGAGACCGAAGAGTGTCAGCTGAAACCAATGCAAGCCAACAACAACAACAACAACAACGACGTCTGGGTAACACAACACAAGCCAGTACAAGTGTAGTAGGAATTGCAGTGACAGCAACAGCGACAACTACAGTTGACAGTGGTAAGAACAGAAGTAGTGGCCGCAGCGACAGCAGCTGTATCAGAGGCAGCAACGGTAATAATGTAAATTTAATTTCAAGCTTGCTTAAGACCAACCAACCAACCAACCAACCAACCAACCGGCCAACCAAGCAAACGCGCTGTCCACCGCACCCGTTCGTGCATGCACGGAGCTTTGCGCTCGTTGAGTTGTCGTAAGTGCCTGGCAACGGACAGCTGCCAAGGCAACATCCTGACAGGCGGCGACGGCGACGGCGGTGTGCGACAAAGGCGAGACTGAAAATAATTAGGTTTGCTTTATGCCGAAGACAGGCGCTGAAGAAGCAGCAGACCAAGGCACATAAAAAAAAGATAAAAGGAGAACAGAAAATGTAAACCAAATAAGAAAGGGCAAAATAAAAGGTGGAAGACGCATGTGAAGCGTTACTGCTTGAGTGGCATTTTACTGCCATCACAATAGTTATCAATCGCTTGCAGCAACAGTTGCGCCAATTGCACGTTGTTTAGTTCGGTTTGATTTATGGTAGAGAGAATTGTTGTGGTGCTTCTCCACCTTCTTCCACTTCTTCTCCTTATCCTTCTTCTTCTTTGCATATGCGGCCATTGTGTCTCTGAAGGACAACAGCATTGGTGACATTTAGCACTGGTGTGTTGGTGTGCGTGTGTGTGTGTTCTTAGTGCTCTCAGTTTTGCATGCTGCTAATTACAAGGTGGTGTTGGTAGTTGGTCGTTGTTGTTGTTGTTGCTGTTATATGGTTTCGCATATTTCGAATTTACTTAGTTAAATTAAATTATTTTTCCTTAATACCCTTTATGGTACGAGGTTTTACATTAATGTACCTTCGCTGGCTTTTGCGATTGCCATTTGAATGATCTTGTTTAATGTCCTTAGGGAGTGGCTTAAGTGATGCAAAATCGCTGTATAAAAGTTTTCTTGCATTTTTTTTCTTCTTCATTCAAATTCGAATAATTTTCTAGTTTTTATTATGTAGTTTTGCCTAACTGGAAGCTACCAATAGGGAAGAGCCGGCCAAAACGGCTCCAAACTATTGCTAAGAACGTGTAAAGGATCGTTCATATAAATTCATATCATCCCAATCCTCGCCTTCCTTTGGACAGAATGTGAAATACTTTTTACCAAATTAGACAGAATTGCCAGGGAAGACATACCTATTTATATTGAAGAAGTTTAGGTTAGGTTGTACTGGTAGGCTGCCACATCTTACATAGAGGTAAAGCAATCAACGCTTTTTCGAAGTTTAAGACAACCTTGATTTGACTTTTTCTCTGACTGTGTGAACCAAGAAGCTCTTAGATGCCTATGACGAGTTCTAAATTAGACTAGACAGAAGCAGAGGAGGTGTTTCCACGTTTCACTCATGTCTTTCTACCTGCGTTTCCTACATTTTTGCCACAGTTCTGTCTGAAATTTTATTGTACAGTGTCCTTTAGCCTCAAGGACTTCGATGGCCAGATAGATGGTATTATTGGATATCTCAGAAAATATTTTCCACAACTGAACTGCTTTCCTGGAGTTACCTAATATACTACTTTTCTTTTCCTAGGGAACAATGAGAAAAGAAAGAAAAAATAGTCAAAAGATTTATATTGCCATAGGGCTACTATTGGGCACGAGATGAGGCTTTTCTAGTGGCCTTTTAGTGACTCTGTATAACGTCTCCAACTTGTTGTAAGCGGTTTCGTATAGAGAAAGTCACTAGAAGGAGATAGACACGCGATGCTTATCAACAACTGTAGTGCCTCTTCAGCCTTGGCGCTTAACGCCAAGTGTAGTTGCCTGCCTGTGAATACTGTGGTAGGTGTATAAAGGTTTCTATATTAGTCTGGATCATTTGTCGACGGGATTGTGAAACACTCCGCTGTTCTTGAGAGCCTCGACTTGAGGTAAGTTTTCGTGTCTAGCTGCCATCGATGGACTCCTTTTCCAACATAATTTCTAAACGAGCGGATTTTTCCCGCTAGAGGCATCCTTTACGAATGGATCGAAGCTTGATGGAGTAGGCGTGACAATTTTTTATCGAGAATTTTCTTTCTGAGAAAGAGATAGGCAAAGATTTACTCAGATAGCAATTTGGCTTTTACGGTTCTGGGCTTACTCATGGTGCGCATTAATATTGTGGCTGGTCTGGTAGAGGTGATGGAATCATTTATGCATCTTTTTTCTTTTTATGTTTTTACAGCAGACTTATCTTATGTGGGATTCTTTTGGAATAAGCCACTTCAAATTAGCCGAACCCGATCTTCTTTATTCAGATTTTTAAACGATGGCAGAGTTCTGCTACTTCAGTGATTGCTTACAGTAAAATCGGTTTGAGTTATATAGAGTCAGATGATAGCACTGAGATGATAATTGGTGGATGGTTTTGTGATATTTGGTGTTTTACTGATGACGAGGGTTTATTAGTGATGATCGCTGGCAGGCTGGTGAAAACCATGTGACGTATGGGGAACATCGAGTAAGCGGTGTTGTGAATGGAATCTAAGGTCGGAGTATAAATTGTCGCATTCAGCGGAAGTAAGGTATTCAACTAAGTACATGTTAGGCGTGTGGTTATTAGTATGTTTCCAGAGTCATGGGTTCAAATCCTGTTTATATCAACAATCAAAATTACAGAAATTAGTTTTGCGGTCTCCAGGGAGCCACTTTTGGATCTGTTCGTCCTTAAAAGAAGTTTCTTGATATCCTATACCCAGCGCCCTGTTCATTAGCCATTTTTGATCCATCTGTGTAGATGTTACCACCTTCAGGTGGGTAGCTTAAGACCTTCTTTCCATCCCTCTGCATATCGAGCTATGTCCGAAGGTACTAGTGGACATTTCACCATTTTTCGCTGCAGTGCTCTCCACTGCGATGTCGGTTGATGGTAGGTCAAGTAACCTTTCAGGAGGAACCGTTAGAGTCGTCCAACGACTATGCCCCTGACGAGCTGTGATCAACTATCGATCTGGTGGAGAATCAGTGGGAGCCTTTTAAAATGAAGGAATGACCGATAAGTGACTGGTATCAGACATTCCCACTACCGAGTTAAAAGGGCAAGAAAGTACGCTCACTATAGTACCTCAGTTGCTGCCAGAAGTGTGAGCAGCAAATTGTCAGGCACAATGCTGCTTTCTCTTTTTGGGAAATCACTCTGAACTTTAATTGTCCAAAGTCTTCCGTGTGGTTTATGTGCGGTTGACTCTATTTCCCCTTCTCTTGGGCATTTCTATTTAAAATGAATCGCTTTAATCAGCTATGATCCACCGAAACTCAAAATTCAATTGATTGTCGTCCACATATCCGCAAGGATAATCATTTTGGTCATATTCCATATCACCAGCATAATTGCATGACTATGTTAACTTACATCAGTATATACCATAAGTATGTGATGTAATGTTAATGTAAATGCTTGAAAATATAAATAATGGATTAAGGAAATATGCCTTAACTCTTTGCATTTATAATATGATACGACGAATATAATGACATTTACAAGCAGACATCACGAAACGGCTACCAGTACAGAGGCTAACGAACGCTTACGGCTCGCGACTCACGGCTCACGGCTAAAATTATATGCAAAGCACGATGAATATGCAAATTGTTGCATGTGTGCATGACTGACCGTTGCGGAAATGGCTGTGGACACGAACAATTGGCGGCAACACATGAATTACATTAAAATTATTTTGCTTGGCACTCATTTGAAATTTTTTTTTTTTACTCTTCTTTTTACTTGTTATTGTTTGAGGGGTTTCGCTCATTTCCACGGTTGATTTCCTCACTTCCGCTCAGGGGAAATAGGCCCTTCAGCCTTTTTATTTACTTTGTGCTTAATGCATGCCTCAGTCAGTCCATTTTCGTTTCCGTTTACATAGTAAATGATGCATTAATTTTTATCGAAAGTTTAAAAAAAAAAGCTTAATAAGTTTAAATTTAAGAATAGCCTAATATCGACCTGAAAGAGTATAAACTAAACTACTTACAGAAGTAGTATAAAATGTCGACTGCTGCTAATTAAGATTCTTAAAATATTTTGACATTACTGTTGGTGTAAAGGAAATCATTGCGGCTCGCTGCACTGTACATAACAAGAATGCTCTGGATAACTCCAACGGTGCCACCTGAAAGGTTACTTGACCTACCACCAACCGACATCGCACTGGAGAGCACTGCATCGAAAAATGTAATGAGATTGATGGCCTTAGGTGAAGTCTCCACTAGTACCTTCGGGCACAGCTCGATAGGCTGCACAGCTTACGCTTTATCTGGCAAAGAAGGTTTTAAGCTACCCACCGGAAGGATGTATAACATCCACACAGATGGATCAAAAATGGGTAATGAACTAACAGGGCACAGGTGCCTATTGTGCCGAGTTAGACCTCAAGCAACACTTTCAGCTTTTAGAATACTGCAGGTGGAGGAAAAGCTAGGAAAGTTGGCAAAGCAGAAAACGAAATATAGAAAATCCCAATATATGTATATGCCGACAGACAGGCAGCATACATCGTATCGCATCAGAAATGGCACTCAGAAGTCGGGAGACAGGGTTGATGATGGTAAGCAGTTGCATACATACTAGGTTCCAGGCATTATGGGTAGCGAAATAGTTGATGAGATTGCCAAAAGTACCATCCGTCTTACTAGCGAACCAGTGCAGGATATAAATGGCTGCCCGGCTCGGCCTCATCGTACTCAATACAGGGGTATCAACAACCTTTAGGAGACCAGGCTGGGATGAAACCAGATTAGTTTCAGAGGGCATATTAGGCATAATAAATAACTGGGAAGTGTTAGAAAAATATACTGTTAGTGATCACTATCTTTCACGATAGAGTTCTAAACCAGTTTCGCACAAAGCAGTAGACACACTGCTACCCGCAAATGGAACCTAGACACCAAAATGCTATACTCCACTAGGAAGTTATCCGGAAGACACTAGAAAAGTAGTAAAGGGCGTGCCAAGGGTCAGTAATAGGACACATTTGAACGTACTGCCTGCTGCCTGCTTCCATCGGTCTTTTCCTAGATGCCTGGAACAGACAGAAGTTGGTCCTTATTAGTAAAGAAATAGGAAACTTAGACAAACCATCAGCATACCGCCCTTTTGTTTGCTTGATACTGCCGGAAAGACTGCTGAAGCCGAGACCAAAGCAATATGGTTTCATGTCTGGAAAATTAGCTCTAGGAGAAATTGAAAAAGTGTTTAAGAGCATAGAAGAAGCACGAAGAGGAAACTACACACTACACAGTGCTCAATGGAACGTCAGGGACATCCATTTTCAGCCCAGACCTCGGCATACTAAATCTGCAAATGTCTGGTGGCACTTATTTAGTCGGGTACGTGAACCATATTGCCGATTTCATTACCGCATGCGATATGGAAGATGCATGTCGGAAGCTAAATAAGGTAATGCTAAGAACGCAGATGTGGCTTGATTCGCGCGGTCTAAGACTCGCTACAGAAAAAACCGAGATGTTGACATGATCACATCCTCAAGTATCCTAAGAACAACAAAAAGTGTCAATTACTTGGGTGTAAGACTCTGGGATCCAGTACTAAGTTTCTGGGCGCAAATCTAACACGCCGCGGAAAAGCCGTTAGAACCCAACTACCCAACTCAGTAAACTGATGGATTATAACGGGTGAACGATCCAATAAAAGAGGAAACTCTTGTTGTCGACAGCTGTCAGCATTTTATTTTGTAGAGCAGAGCTATGGGCTGACTTACTAACGAAAGCCAGCCGACGAAAGATACTGTCCAAAGTGTTTTGCACATCAGGCGAAGCAGTGGCAAGCCCGATGGGAGTGAGAAAACCGCGGCCGATAGACGGTCAGGTTACTAACAGACTAACAGGGAATTCGGAGAGGTGGACTAACTACTATGTAACACACATGCTAACCGGGCACGGATATTTCCGGACATATTTGCACAAAATAGGAAAGTCTGCAGAGGCACGATATAGGTATCTATAACTATGCCTGCGAAGATGACGCCGAACACACATTCTTATTTTTATTTTATATTTTTTTCATTTAACTTCAATTTACTTTTTTTAATTTTATTTTATTTTATAAAAAGAAACAACAAAAGCAGTTAATAAGAGGAATGCAAACCAATCGAGGCGATTAAATGTCTGCAAAAAAAATACTTAATTAAATTAATTAACTATTGTGAAAGTAGATTAAAGAAAAACAATAAAAAAAATCACACAAAAGACATTTGAGTCGCATAATTGCTGGGCAGAAGCTGAGTAAACAAAAGAGCAAACGAAGAAAAAATGTTACAAATACATACAAATAAAATAGCAATGCACATATACTCGTATACATATGTACGTACAGTGCTGTTATAATTCGTACGTAAGTGTATATGTATGTTTGTATACTTGTTTGCTTAAGTGGAAATAAAAGCAAACTTAAACAGCAACAACCACAATATTAATATATACTTTGCAAGCGTGTAGTCAGTCAACAGCCTGAGCAATCAACAATAATAAAAGTTGTTCAATAATTGCGCAAAAGTTTCTTGCCGCCGCCACCGTCGACGCCAACGAGGCGAGCCGCTGACGCGCTGATGCTCAGGCTGTAACTACTTCGTGCTCCTGCCAGCTATATGAGCGAGGTACGTCGTCAACCCAAATAATTTTGCTCGTAACTGATTTATTGCTCATACTTGAGAAAGCGGCGGAGTTGCCTTACCTTACATACATGCAAATATATGTGTACGTATCAATAAACACACACTTGAGACTTGCTTATGAGTATTTTGATATATTTTTGTATGTACGAGTATGTATGTGTGTGTTTGCAATTATTTAGCACTCCATGCCATGGCTTGCTCTCGTCGGCGCGCTCTGTCAAAAAGTCTCTGCCAAAGTAATTTCAATCAACAACATAACCACCAGCTGCGCCAAATGGTAACACCACAACAACCAGTCATGCCAAGTCAAACCAAAAACAAATTGAAGTCAAAGCAAAAACAACAAAACGAGAAAATTTTCAACAAAAATAAAATGAGCAAAACAAGGCAGAGTTAATTTAGTGCGGGAAAAATACAACTACAACTATTATTTTATACTCCTATATACGACCGTTAGGTGAACAAAATTAAAATACCCCTTGCAAAGACGATGCATAGTCGGGTGAAATGAAGTCGTGCAAATAACCGAGCATGCAAAAGCGGTCTACAACGGCAAAGTCAATACAAATTATTTACAAGCTGTCTGATATGAGCGAACTTTATCTCATTTGTATGTTACATACACACACACACACTCATGAGCACACTCTCAGCGCACACAATCATAAATACATGAGTAACAGGCAGGCATTTGTAAATGCGGGCATTACTCATACGCCAAGTGTGCCAGCCAGCGAAGTTACAAGTGCACACATACCACATATGTATGTATGCATGTATGTATAGGTTTGCATGCGTACACTGGCTTGTAAGTGCACATTAGGCCACAAAAATTTTCGTTGTACTCATTGCACGAAAGGAAAAGTTTCAAGTAAGCCACTGAAACCATATATACACATATATGTGTACGAGTGTATATACTTCAATACATAATACTTATAAGTATGTCACAAACAAGGAAAAAAAATATTTCCTGCTGTAAGAATGTAATTGTTTTGTGTATACATATACATAGATACCCACAAAAGCATATGTCTGAATATGTGTTCTAGCGTTGCAGTTAGCAAAATTTGTTAAAATAATTACAAATTGGCAGTTTTGTCAAATTTATGCGGAAATTACAAACGATAATTAATAGACTTTTTGCGGTTTGAATGCTATATTTGCTTACATATGCGGTTGATAAAAAATCTTAGAAGCTCAATTTTCAAATAAACATAAACTAAAATATCAAAATATACTGAATAAAGTAAAGCAAAATAAAATAAAATAAAATAAAATGAAATAAAATAAAACAAAAAAAAAATAATATAAATAAAATAAATAAAATCAAATAAAATAAAATAAAATAAATGAAAATAAAATAAAATAAAATAAAATAAAATAAAATAAAATAAAATAAAATAAAATAAAATAAAATAAAATAAAATAAAATAAAATAAAATAAAATAAAATAAAATAAAATAAAATAAAATAAAATAAAATAAAATAAAATAAAATAAAATAAAATAAAATAAAATAAAATAAAATAAAATAAAATAAAACAAAATGAAATAAAATAAAATAAAATAAAATAAAATAAAATAAAATAAAATAAAATAAAATAAAATAAAATAAAATAAAATAAAATAAAATAAAATAAAATAAAATAAAATAAAATAAAATAAAATAAAATAAAATAAAATAAAATAAAATAAAATAAAATAAAATAAAATAAAATAAAATAAAATAAAATAAAATAAAATAAAATAAAATAAAATAAAATAAAAAAAATAAAATAAAATAAAATAAAATAAAATAAAAAAAATAAAATAAATTAAAATATAATATAATAATCTAAAACAAAATAAAATAAAATAAAATAAAATAATATAAAATAAAATGAAATAAAATGAAATAACACATGGAAAATAAAATAAAATGAAATAGAATAACATAAAATAAAAAGTATTAAATTAGGAAAATAAAATAAAATAAAATATTATATTTATTATAATTGTATTTAAATCAGTTTTCTTCTTTTCTTTTTTAGGTAAGTGATGACTCTTAAGGAACAATTGCTGCCCAAAATTCTAATTGTATGTACAAATGTATGATATGTTTTATAATGTGATTATATTATCGGTTTAAAAACTTTTTTTGCTTTTAGAGTTATTATTCCAAAATATATAATTTACCTGCTAAACTAGAATCAATTGGTTTGAAAGCAAAATGTTTCGAGTCTTCCCTCAAAAAGGTTTATATGGTCAAAGAAGCACCATATCGACAAGCGAAAAAAAAAATATTTTCTTTAAGTGCTATGAGTTTTTAGGCTTGAGATAATTTTTTGAACTAAAATAAACGCAAATAGAATGAAAATAATAATAATAATATGAAAAAGAAACCTCGAAACTAAAAATAATAGCATTTAAAGCAAGTAAACATAATTTAAAATAGGCTGAGATAGTAATATTTTTTACGAACAAGTAGTATGAGAGCTCGTTAATACATATTTGAGATTTATGGTAATTTAAGCAACCTAACCAACCCATACTTTATAAGACATTGTATTTTAAAGCCACTTTCTGGAAAGCATAACAGCATAAATTAAATTTAAAAGCCTATAAGCATTTAACCAATTATATACAATACATAAGTAACAACATTCCCATAAATAACGCATATAAAATACGCATAGACATACATAAATATCTCAACACAAAAGTGTCTAATCGCCTAACTCTAAGTCATTTGCTATGTCCGCTAAGCCTCTTCATACGTTCACACACATACAAACACTTATACACGCGAGTCAAGCGAGCATACTCGCGCAACATGCCACATTAATCGCCACTAATCACCGTAAAAAGGGCGCTCGTGGTTATGCCACATTTTGTTACGCATAACAAATGCATATGTGATAGCAACAACAACAACAGCCATATGAGTATATGGAACGCAAAACAAACATAAGTGCAAAGGAGAAACCAACCAGAGAGCAACGAAGTTCCTTCATTGAAAATAAATGTATGTATTGTATGAACACTGCCGTTCATTTTGTTGTAGACGAAAATTGTTGTTAATAATAATTTGTTGGTAAATTTTATTATTATTTCATAATAAATAATGATAATTTTTAATAAATAAAACATATTAGGATATTTAAACTTTTGCACAAAACTTTTAAAAATTAAAAACAAAAATCAAGCACCCGAACTTGCGGAGCTTTCAATTTAACTTTCGACCTGGCTGAGACTTTTTTTGAAACGTTGAACAAAGTATGTTGAACCAACATTTGTCTTAAAACTCGTAAGCCTCTTTAGTTCAGTATGCCTTTCTTAATATATTATTTATACATTAAAATAATTTTACACAGGTGGCAACCCTTTCCAAACATGTTTATTTCTGAAATCTCGTTTAACTAGATTGAGCTTGATGCTCGTGTTGCATAAATTCATAAATAGTTGAGTTTAATGGAATAAAAAATATCAAGCAGCTGGCAACTCTGCTAAAAAAAAATTAACTGATATTTCTCTTAGTTCTTTACATTTACATATGGAAAGAAATAAGTTTCCTATTTTGGTTATTTTAGCATTTAAAATTTTACAAAAAAATATTGAAAAAGGGTGGTAGCACTCCTGTCAACAAAACTTCAAGCAGCTGGCAGCTCTGCTCAAAAAAAATTTCCCTGACATTTCTCTTAATTCTTTACATTTACAAATGGAAACTTATATTTTGGTTATTTTAGTATTTAAACTTTTACAAATAAAATATTTAAAAAAGGTGGTAATCCTCCTTATCATATAGGTACTTAATTATGTTCGCTAGTGTCATATAGTGAGCAGTGAGTATGTGCGTGTGTTTCACATTTTGTTCAAATTACTTTACCACCATACCACCATTACCGTTACCGGTTGGCTACACGTTGCATGCACAACATTTCAACCTTTTTGCGACTCCCAACCACTGGCGGTGGTACTCTTGCGATGTCAACTAAAAATTATGGCATCCATTGCTGGCTTCCTTCCGCTCAACGCGCGTTGTCCTTTGCCTTTGTGTGCGTGTTAATTTTTGGCTGTGCGCCTGTTTAGTACTCTGTCCCTTACTTTAACAAGTGTATAAATCTTACATGTGTATATATGTATATACCACGATTTGCAGTAGTGTCTAGTAAATTCCATATCTGTCACTGTCATTTCTTGTTATTGTTCCTATTTTGTGTGTCACACATTTATTGTCGTCATGCATTTCATAAATCACAATAACAATATCCTTTTGTACAATAGCCGCGCAGCCGGTCGCACACCGACGCATTT
The DNA here is from genome assembly GCA_037013455.1 of Ceratitis rosa. Taxonomy (NCBI): domain Eukaryota; kingdom Metazoa; phylum Arthropoda; class Insecta; order Diptera; family Tephritidae; genus Ceratitis; species Ceratitis rosa. The sequence continues at coordinate 11,556,273 of JAWMAG010000008.1, read as the reverse complement.
ACGAGTATCTACTAAACAAAAAAAAAAAATACTTACACACTGATTTATAAGTCTAACTTCGACCCTCACGTACACGTGATATTTGTACTATCAAATGTGTGTGCGCATGTAAGTGTGTATGCGTGTGAGTGTGAGAATTACTACATGTTGTACGCGTCGTAATCCTGCGTGACATTTTTCTGTCCTGTCTGCCTTCGCCGTCCGTTGGCGTTCGTAATTTTTGATGTGACTTGACTAATGAGTGGGTCGGAGCAAATAATGGTGGGGCGGGCGTGTGTGTGTGTTTATGTGACACACACACACACTTGTATGTGCATTCTTCATATTACACGACACATTTGAACATCTGTTGACTGCTGAGAATGCTAAGTTTGTGTGGCGTTTTGTACCGTTTTTGTTGGCGATGTAGTTGGTGTGTTGATATGTGTTTTAAAGCGTTTAAATATCCGCAAAACAACAATGGATTTATGCGTGAAAATATAAGAAATTCTTGGTTTCATTGAAATACTAACAAATGTGCGAAGTGTTTGCTTATCTCCGTGGGTGGAGGTTCTTATCTTATCTGAGAATAGTTTAGGAAAACAAGCTAAGTACTTTTAATGAAACTTGAACCCCTCATTCGCCTCCGTGGAGAAATTCTCTTGGCTGTTTACCGACCGCTGAGGAGCGCAATTCCAGTCAAGTCTCTCCACACTTCATCCCTCCAACGGAGTGGAGGTCTTCCTCTTTCTCTGCTTCCATCAGCGGGTAATGCATCGAATACTTTCATCCATTTGGACGACAAGATCTAACCAGTGTTACCTCTCTCCCTCTTAGTTCGTCGAACTATGTCAATGTCGTTGCAACTACGTACCACACCGGCAAGAAAACCACCGATCTTTTAAGAGAAAAGTTTCCGGATCGTATTATCTCTCGAACAGGTGATCGAAATTGGCCGCGGAGATCTTGTGATTTAGCACCTTCCTCTGGATCTGAAAGATAAGATCTACCCCAACTGGCCAATTCGAATGATTTGAGACGTCAAAGATGGAATTTGTGTAGCTATTGCGGGTATGCAGGAGCCACTTTGCAATTTGCTGATGGAAAACTTCTTAAAGAACATATCCTATCGTGTAAGCGTAGCCGTCAAGGCCATTCGGTGTCGTCCAAAACCATCAGGTTTTACATTTTAAAGAAGATTAGTTAGCTCTACAGTTGGTGTTATTATCTTCGGCATTAAATTAAAGAAGTCGGGATACGGGATATTGAGAAGATTGAGCTCATTATAAAGGACCCAAATTGCGAGGCGCCCTCGTTATGAATAGGACCTTGGTTCCGCAAGAAGCAATTCTTCATCGCCATATCCAAATAACTCAGCTGGTTCCCGACGCTTTGCTATTCTTCGTAGTCAGGCATACGAAAGTCAATCCTATTGTCATCTGCATGTGCGTCTTACCTCCTTAATTAGCTCTCTCGATTTTTCGTTGACTGTAACGTTGCGAGCTAGGTACCGCTGTATGATGTTCTCCCGTCTCTCGTGAAAAGTTCTTCTTTCGGTTTTGTCGAAAACCAATTCGTTAGGAGTTTGAAAGTCTTAAAATAGTACCCTTAAATCGTATTGCAGATGAGTTTTCTCAAAGAGTAGGTGAGAAAGTGAAGTAGAAAACTCGCTGTATGCTTTTCGACGTCGAACCTTCCTTGTGCTTGTGATGCTAGATGCACGACGGCGGATACTTATATGGTATACGAGTAAGCTGCAACAAAATAGTGGTCTGAGTTGATGTGAGCTCCTCGGAGTGTACACGCAATCAGCACAGTGGAGATATGTCTTCCGTCTTTAGCAGTATTCTTGGTCTAGTTTCGAGTGTTCCGGTCCGGTAACAGCTAGCTTCTTGGTATGGTGGAGATAGCGCTTACAGAAGCATTATAGGCACTCATGAAAAGCAGCTTTCTCTTCCATTGGTTTCGGCTTGTAGTGAAATGTAACAAGACGTTCGTTTTCCGGCATGAACGATGGTACTCAGTGTTCGAGCCCCTCTCCCACCTTGAAACTCACACCAAATTTACGCTCCTTTATGTGTTCATCCTTGTCTCGTTGATGGTGGTTCAGTCTTACGAGGACATCAACCAATTAGGCGGCGGCACCTTTCTAAATAAAGGACCAGACATTCCAGATCTACACGTATGTACATAAATCACAGTTTTTAATACGTTTGCAATGGTCGTCATTAAGAGTGGAGCTGCTCATACGAGGTTTTATATCCTTTTCCATTGGAGCTCGGTTTAATGTGGGTGGTCTCAAACGCTGCGTACAATCTCGCTAGGTGAGTAGGATTGGATTTTTAAGTTATATATAGCGAGTTGCTTGCCTCAAGATCAACGTCCGGTGCAACTCTGGTGAACAGACGCTGCGATTAGATTTCCGCTAACCATTAAACCGAATATGTCGAAGAGGCTGCACTGAAACTTTCTCTCTTTTAGCCGCGAGCCAAGGCTCAAATGGGTTTTTTGATACATTCGACGCAAGGGGCAGGAATTGAGTAGAGCCTCTCGGCTATAACTACATACTCAGAGCAAGACCACAGCCCTTTGCAACCCAAGATGTGCTCCACTTTTTGCAAAATTCAGTCTAAGCCCTCTCTAAAATCAAATGTCTTTAGACTTAAATACGTTTTGTGGTAATTATAATTTCGTTTTTTGTTTTTTTAAGTCAAAACCTTGCAATAAAAGTTTTTCAGAGTGTTGAGAGTTTAGAATAGAACAAAGTCCAACAATTGTCACCAAAGACCACTTTTCTTGCTTCGGAAACTTTTCGCTCCTTTGCAGTGTTTATTTTTGCTATTGTTGAAAGAAATCCTGCTGAATGTAACAATTACATACATGCATACATACGCACTGAAGTCACAGTCCAGTGTATGTGTGTGTATGTACTCGTATGTGTATGTATGTGTGCGTTGATTATTGCAACTTTAACAATTGTGTGGCGCATTGTTGTGCTTCTGCCCATTGTATGAGCTCAAATACACAAACACAAATACAAATACACTTGTTTATGTACTTGTGTGTAGGTATACCATTATGAATGTATATGCACCTACGAGTATATGGATTTTAATAGCTGCCCACTACAGTTATGCCGTTGCACTCGCACTTCCGTTGTGCAACTCCCAACAACATCGCTTAATTGTTTTTAGCTTTTCTCATACGAAACTGAGTACTTTTAGGTATTTTCATTTTTTAAGCGTTTATTTTCCAGTTTCGTTGTTATTGCTTCCTTATTCTTCTTACTTTGATGCTGCTACTATTTTCATTTGACTTTTGTTTATGTGCTGCCATAATAGTTTTTATTGTTATGACTGCTACTACTACTGGCCCTATGGGCATGACATTAGGGTGGTATTCGTTAAATGTGTGCTTAAAAATATTAAAGAATATTTGAGAATTCTTCAAATTTACTAATGTGTTATTCAAAATGGATTTTATTTTTAATTTTTCTCAGCAGATAACGGAAGAATGTCTGGGTATTTGTGGTGAAAATTAATTTTGAATTTTTTTTTAATAATAAGTATAACACTTCGCTGATTTGGCAGAGATTTATCTTCATAGATTTTATTCGTAACACTTTTTCGATTTAAAAAAGTAAACATTGCGTACAATAAAAGCTGTTTTTTCAGACTTATAGGTCTCAAGAAGGCAATACTTTTTTCAGTGTTTGTCTCTGTGACAACTGTAAGCTTAGCTTGCGATTTCATAATGAAAAGTCTTTCTATGGAACATAATTTGGAAATCGTGCAAATTTTTTACCAGAATAATGTTTCGGTTCGTGTGATACATCGCCTCCAATATTCGGTCGATAAAATCTTCGAGCAGAGTTGGTAATTCGAGGATTTTGTAGTGGATAATGCACAGCCTCAGAGATGGTATAGAGTGCACACCGCAGACGCTATGTGTGGAGCAAAGTATCGCAGAAGACCCGAATAAATCTATCTGCCATCTTACGCAATAATTGGAGCTGTGTGCGTCAATTCCACAGAAGATTTCGTCGAAGGTTTTTAGTTTGCGGGCTTATGAAATCCAACTCGTGCTAGAATTGAAGCCAAACGACTGTCAAGTGCATTTCACGCTCAGTGAATGGGCCCAGACCGAGTTGGCCGCCGATGCAATTTTCACAAGAAAATTTAGTTCAGCGATGAAGCTCACTTTTTGTTGAATGGGGACGTTAATAAAAAAAATTATCGCATTTGGAGTGATGTTGTTGATATGCCTTTGCATCCTCAAAAAGTAATTGTTTGCCGTTGTACTCTATTTGGCAGATGGTATCACTCCATACTTCTTCTAAAATCAAGTCCGTCATGGTGTTCGCCTGAATTGGAAGATTTTGAGGTGGATGACCACTGGTTTCAACAAGGCGGCGCTACGTAACTTTTTGGTGAGCACATTGTCTCGCGTCGTGCGTCTGTGACGTGACGTCCGAGACCGCTTTACTATATTTTGTGAGGTTATGTTAAGTCGATTGACGTCATGGAAGCCAATACTCGGCGCGTTATTGCTGACTTACGGCCCAGATTGCATAAGATGGTCGGTGCTCCTAACGCCACATAAGTTTCACTGTAGATATTTATATATATATTAGGTAAAGCAAAGAGTTCTTTCGGATTTCATCTAAGAGATGGAGTTATTGTCCATAGTACTAGTGTTACGTGTCGCATCATGTCATACTATACGGCGCTGAAAACGTGTTTATTAGCGCTAAAAGTTTGTCTTTGACAGTTTTTCGATTGATTGACTCAGTACGTTGTGAGCGCTCGTCAAAGACGGACACCAGCAAAGAGAAAATTCTCTAAATTTTACAATTTTTCTTCGATCAAGGCGAAAAAGCAGGCAAAGCGGCTGAAAAAATTAATTTAGTTTATGGGCCCGATACTGTAATTGAACGTGTAGCACAAAAGTGGTTTGCTGGGTACGGTTCCGGTAATTTCGATGTCAAAGATGCACCACGCACCACGCGTCGGGAGGCCTGTCGTCGAGAATTGCGATAAAATCATGGAAATAGTGGAAACAGACCGTCACGTGAGCACTTATTTAATTGCTGAGGAACTAAAGATAACTGAAGATAAGCCAGAAAACCGTTTGGAACCATTTTCATAACCTTCGATTCAAAAAGAAGCTCGATGTTTGGGTGACACACGAACTAACGCTAAAGAACATGATGAACCGAATTTCCATCTGCTAATCGCTGCTGAATCGCAACTAAATCGACCCATTTCTGAAGCGTTTGGTGACTGGCGTTGAAAAGTGGATCACCTACGACAACGTCAAGCGAAATCGGTCGTGGTCGAAACGCGTTGAGCCGGCGGAAACGGTGGTCAAGCCAGGATTGACGGCCAGGAAGGTTTTGCTATGTGTTTGGTGGGATTGGCAAGGAATCATCTACTACGAGCTGCTCTCCTATGGCCAAACGCTCAATTCAGCCATCTACTGCCAACAACTGGACCTTGAAATGCTTGAAGGAAGTACTCATTCAAAACAGGTCATCTTTGATCAACAGAGGCCGAATTGTGTTCCATCAGGACAACGCCAGGCCACACACGTCTTTGGTGACGCGCCAGAAGCTCCAGAAACTCGGATGGGAGGTCCTGATGCATCCACCTTATAGTCCGGACCTGGCACCAAGTGATTCCCAACTTTTCCTGTCCATGGCGAACGCCCTTAATAGTGAGAAGTTGACCTCAAGTGAGGCCTGTGAAAACTGGCCCTCCGAAGGAGGTACGCCAATCGATAGGTTTAGAAGAACCATGAATAGGCATGCTTAACCTCCTGCAGGGTCACCTCTGGAGGCATGTGATTACTCCCCGCACACTAACGGTCTTGTTGCACTGCTGTTGCACGCCATGTGGGAACTGCCTTCCGTATCATCATATCTCCACTTGTGCTCACGCTCATGTCATTAGTACTCAAATTATTTCACACTTGAAAATAATTTACTGACTTGTTATTACTTTCTAAATATTTCCCAGCTTACTCTTCAACTTTGTCTTCATTCTTCATTCTTTCGTTTTGGTTTTACCTAGGTTATGCAGACACCTTCTGTTTCGCTGCTGATATGGTTCTCCAGGAGCGGAAGTGTTGAAGGTTCCATTTGATATTTTTTCCACAGTTTATTCGCCACCTCAGAAAACACCAATAATAACAACAATAAATAACCAACAACATTGTAATGGCGGCGCCAACCATTCGAAGGAAATGATAGTAGATAAAATTGTGCAAACATACATACATACATACATACATACATACAACAAGACGTCTGCAGTAATAAGAAATAGCAATAATAACAACAAAAAAAAAACAATAACTGCAACGATTCGTTCTTTCCGTTTCCGTTGTTGCAACTTGAGTTTTTGGCGAGGCTATTATTCTTCAGTTGCAACACCTGCTTTCCCACTTGCCACCCACACACACTGCGTGAGACTCCTTGCCGAGTGCATGCTAAAAGCAACAGTGAGTGTGTGAGAGAACTTTAGCTTTGGCTGCTTAAGTGCAGGAAATCGTGAAAAGTCTCGATCGAAACTGGCTGGCAGCTGACTGGAAGCTGGCGCTGCAGCTGCAACGTGCCACATCCGCTACTGCAGTACACTATTACCGTTTTAGTCAACCACAAATGCAATAGAAACGAACGTGGAGCAGGTTGGAGTGTTCTACTATACCCTGCAACGTGTGAAACTGACCAAGTTACGGTGCTTTGGAGTGTATGTGGGTGGGTGTGTGTGTGTGTGTGTGTGTGTGGGTGTGTGCTGAAGTGGCAATGGCACTTGCCAAGCAAACAAAAGCAATTGCAACATGCAACATGCAACCTAATATCATAGAAGTCTTACGCAGTTGTTGCTGTTATTATGCATAGTTGGAGTTGTGTGTGTGTGTGTGTGTGTGTGTATGTCAGGAAGCCCCCGCCACCTTCCTTCCCCACATCCGGTCCATTGTTGTGTGCTCTAATAAAAAATTTGCACAAAATAGGAAACTACTCGTATTCCGTAGCCGATTTTGTCCCTTTTGTTTGTTGCTTGCCACAAATGCTATTGTGTGGCGCTTCAATTGTTGTTGTTGTTGTTGTTGCTGTTATTGTTGTTTCAGCAAATTGTTGTAAGTTGTTTTCAACAGCAATTGTTGTTGACAACAGGGATGTGCCAAGAAACGACAATAACAGCAACAACAACAACAAAAACAAAAACAACAAAAACAGCAACAACAACAACAACAAAAACAAAATTCAAGTAAACATTTGGCCATAAGTACCATAAATGTGTGAAAGAAATAGGAAGAACAAGCAAGAATAAGAAGAAGCAGCATATATGTATGTGTGTACATGAAAATCATCTACATACATATATAAAATGTCATCAAGCTTAGCATGTTGGCGATGGCTGCAGACCAGTTGCAAAATAAAAATCAAGGAATACAACAACAAAAACAACAAGAAACTGAAAAATAAAAAGGAAGAGGGAAAATAACTTCCAAAGTATTTAGCAAAATACAAAAGCAAACTTTTAGTGAAATCGAAAAAAAAACGAAATTTGAAATAAAAAATAAAACGAAAAAAAAAAATTATTGTAAAATAAAACAAAAACTAAAAGCCAACAACCAACAACAGCAAAACCAGCTCCAGCACAATAACTGTTGCAATAACAATAAAAATTGTATGAATGCACTCATGGCGAGCGTAAATATTTACCAGATGCACATTCATTAATATGTACATACAAACATACAAATATATACATATGTACCATTCAATGTTACATTCATTGTTAAACATATATACGTGTACATAAATGAGAAATGACGACAGCGCCAACCGAGCATGAAGAGCAATGGTAGCCAACGACTCGTGGTTGAAATTGAAAATTTGAAAAACGACACTCAAACGCTGCGCGCGTAAGAAGACGTAGCAAAAAGAGAGAGATGGTAAATCTTGGAAGTACAAAAATTGTCGGGAAAATGGAGATGAAAAATAAAAGATATTAGATGTCGTACACTGAAAGCAGTTTATTGGAATATTCCAGAATCTTAAGGACGGTATGTTTGAAAAAAGCGAAATATTCTTAGCGGCTGCACTTTTGGGATGTTAAAGTGATCCCATCTCGAACCACTTTACGTAGCTTAGAACATATTTTTATTTTGTCCGCTTTTAAAAGATCCTTCAAATTTCAAACTATTTTATTACAGATCTCAAGGTTATTTTATTAAAAATTTTATGTTATTTAAATCTTAAAATACTGCATTGAAATGACAAAAATACTCAGCACTCCTACATTTATAATTAGCGCTTTGTAATTTATGGCTTTATATAAGGAGCCTTAATTTCATGTCATAAATACACTTGGAGGGGTTGACATTCCCTGCCGAAGGTCGATCAAAATTAGATAATTTAACTTAATATTTTATTGAAATTAATTTTATTTTTATTTGAGTTCCAAAGTACCAGCTTTAATGTTAGGTTAGGTTAGACCAGGTTTAACTGGTTGCCTTCTCATTGAAAAACGAAATAAATACTTTTCTTTATTTTTTTTTTTTTTTGTTGAGAGGCATTTGATTCTATAACTTAATAGAAAAAATGTTAATTGACAGAATTTAATGTAGTTTAACAATGAATGATTCATTTAGAAAAATAGTGAATCCTCTTGTTCCTGTGAGGAAGGTATTTCTGCTACAAATTGTCTGAAACCCGAAAACCAAGAAAATTTAGTAATAAATAATATAAGGAAGGATCGAAGGAATAGTGAAAATTTTAATCCCAGACAAAATGACGGCTTCCTTTTGAAAAGTTCTACACTTTAAAGTGACTTAAAAAATCGAAATTATTGGCAAAATTTGTATGCCGTCGATTATTACATAATAAGTATGTCTTAGAAGGTCGTGCGAAAATTAATTTTAAGCCGATCGCTTTAGCCGTTTCAGACTTACTAACTCTGAAAACAGCGTTTCAGAGAAAAACGCATTTAAAGTTTTGCGAACCGTATATACTAAGTCAAACTATTCCGCGTTGCGCTTCTCCTATTTTCGAACACCACGAGACGTCCTTAATGATACGATCATAACTCCGAAACTGTTTGTAAGATAAACTTTAGATTTTCGGAAAATATTCTCAAATATATTTGCATAGCTTTTTTATAAGTTACAAGTGGATATAGCCCCTTAAGAAGTCGTGTTTAAAAATTCAACGAAGATTATTTTCTACTACACTCACTGTTGTGTCTCTTGATTAAAAAACATTCCTGTTCTTCTAGAAAATTAAATGTGTCGTTTCCGGCCTTTAACCACTGTACAGGCAAGCGAGATCATCCTTTGTGTGAAGAACTCCGTGTACTCACTGATTACATGCTGTACTGTCTCTACACCTTCCTCACTTGTTGTCTTCAACCAGACCTATTTTGAAGATATGCGACGCCAACATACCTGTTAACAACCCTACTAACAGCCTGAAGTTTGACCTGTTTGTCTCTAAAAAGAATCTTGGTAAGCAAGATAGTTTTGAGGTAGTTTTCAAAAAAGTGGTCTTAAAATACTTTGCTTGTGGTTTATCGTAAATAATTTTGGAATTCCAAACAGCGCAATTGTGGCGTCATCTTGTGGATTCCGCTCTTTAGAAATATCATTTTAAACTTTTTAAGTTTTTGAAAATTATATGGTAATTTTAATAAAAAGCTTATACTTTTTGCATATTATTGCCAAGAAAGATAGAACATAATATAGGCAGACGCATCAGAAAGGTAGCTACATAGTGCCAATTGCCAGTCAGCTTGTCTTCTTAATGAAATCTCCGACCATTTTAGCCGAGAGCTTTGACAAATTGTGTCATGAGATTTAGTAATATTTACCAAGCTGGAATAATGATATTTTTTCGCGAAACTAAAGTATAATTTGTGGTATTTTTCGTCAAAAACAAATTTTCCAAAAGGAACATTTTTTTGAACCTAATAACTAGTTCTGGTTCGACCCCACAGACATATACGACAAAGGTGTAACCACTTTTGGCTCAGTTAAAAATTAACAACTTTCAAGCGGCAGAAATTACTGCTGAACAGAAGCAATTCCATTGTTTTGTTCTCTATGGGAAACAATCAATCTTGGCGCTAGTAACTCAGCTCGCTCTTGTGAAAGATCCAAGTCTTTGATGAGATGACCAAGCTCATCTGAGTTTTAATTTTTTAACTAATGTGGTGACTAGGCTCCCCATTTGTTTATAGCTAAATGGTAAGGAAAAACTGCCAACCTAAACTTGAACTGAGAAATACCTCAGATCTAGAAACGTCACAAAATAATTCCTAGATTTTTCTACTTTTTCTGTACATTTCATGTACATAAGTGGTGTTTGGTGCGCAGATGCATCGCTACACTTAAAGGATCATTGGCCGACCAGATCGTACCACTATAACATACATACAAATGATTTTTCAGATTTAAATTTTGAGCCTTGAATCAACTCGGAGAGTGAAATGTTATATCTCATGAATTGTGCACGAGTTCGGACAATGATCCAAGCGCAGTGCTGCATACTATTGGCCACATAAAACCGATTTGTTAAGGTATGAGGTGTTTTTTTTTTTAATTTGAAGGCAGCGCCATTATGGCCCTCGCATAGACATCCTAGCTCTTATTGGCAAAAAATTGGATTGTTTGATTTTTAAAGACTTCTGAGGTCAATTCTTTACCAACCAAATCAATCGCTATAGAGGATAGTAATCTGGACTATAAGGTGGATACATAAGAACTTCGCAAGCAAACTCTCGGAGCTTCTGGCGAGTCACTATCCGATGTGTATGGTCAGGCGTTGTGCCAATGAGACACCGTTTCGCCTCATGTTGGCCAAAACTGGGCACTTCTGTGCAATCACATCCTTAAGACTATCTCAAGCAAACAACCACAAAGCCTTACTGGTTGTGAGTTCTAGCTTATAGTCCATTTGTGCTATATTATAATTTTTTTGTTAAGAAAATTTCAATGAAACCTTTGACAACATTAGTGGTCTTCAAGAAGATTTAGCATGTTATGTACAATTATATCTTGATAAATGTATAATCTTTAAAAAATTTCAACTCGCTTGTGGAACTAGGTCATGAAAGAAGGATTTTACTTAGCAGAGAAAGCCAATTTCATATTTTACATAGGAAGTTTAAGTATATAAAAAAAAACGGACAACTTTCAATGCAGGCTAAGAGAAAGAAGGACGAAAAAATGAGATTGCTGAGCATCGAAAAAAAATGAAAATTTAATCAGGAGACTATCAAACGATTTTACTTTCCATACTTTTTTTTGTTTTTAATTTGTAGAACACTAATTGTACATCGCTTTTTCTGACTTTGCTGGAGCCACAACAGCGGTACATAAAATTCTGTACAAGTCTCATTTGATTTGACATCTCGAAAGCAAATTAAACCACATTCAATTATTAGCAGTCATTGCCAGTTACCGCATAGAGAAAATGCTAAAATAAAAGAGGAACGTCAACAAAAAAAAAAAAAACAAAAATGTCATTTAAACAATTTGGAGGATACAGCAATGAGAGAGAAAAGGACTAAAATGAAAAGAAATGCAAACGAGTGCACTATGCCTTGCGCTATGCTGGTCTACTTCGTTTGGGCAAATATATGTATATGCTATTATATATGTATAAGTTGATGCTTATATGTAAAAAGGACCTAAATGCCATTTTTTGTAATAATTTTTTTATTCTCTTTTATGAAATTTTATCAAAATAAATTGCAAAAAAATGTTGCATTTTCTGCTGTTTAATGTTTCTAATATCATTTTTTTGTATTTAAAAATTTTTTTTTTTCTTCTGCCACATAGAAAGAAAATCAATTTACAGGAAATAACTTAATATTATAAATAAATATATTAGGTGTACTATCATTATTATTGCATACTATGGAATTTTTTAATTTTTTATTTTCGTATCCAGCTTTTTTCAAATGGTACCAAAGGGATTTTAGTGTAATCTTTAGCTCTTGGGCAATCGAAACGACAATATTAATGATTTCATCGACATTTTCGACAGTTGGTCTTCCACTTCGTGAAGCATGCTTTACATCACAATCACCGGACTGAAACTTGTGAAAATTGTGTGGATTTACACTAACGTTATCAGGACCATGAAGGATTCCTACATTTTCAGCCACCGGGATTCTATTTTCGCCCTTATCGATGAAAAACTGTTAAATATAGCGTATCTTCTCTTTGATAGTGTCCACTTTGACGCACGCTCAAAAAAAAAACTGAATGAACCAATCGCAAAACTGTTTGAAAAAATTTTTTAGTAGAAAATGTTATCTTTTTAATGCCATCTAGCGGAACCCGATCGGACTTATAAATGACGTCATCTATTGCGAAAATAATGGATTTCTTTTTACTACACCTAATTTATATATATATATATATATATATATATATATATATATATATATTCTTTTTTTAATTTATTAGTTTTTGCAGTTAGGCCTTTTCCGCTTTTAGCAGCGATGAATGCATTCAATTATTTTTATAATAGCAAATAAAGGAAAACGTCAGTGGGTTGCTAAACTATTTAATTTCATTGCTGCTAAAAAGCACAGACAGCTTGATATTCTATTTTTTACCCAGTCGATTTATTTACATACATACGAATGCGCAATTGTGCTTACGTACGTATATTTTGTATACTCAGTTGTACTATGTGCACAAAGTATTTTAAGTTTGTTCAACCAAGGGTTGGTTGAAAGGGCAAGTTGAGGATCTAGCCGCAAGCAACCAATCCTAAGCCAAACAGTGGCTCATTGTGCTCTTCCGCTTAAACAACATATAGCCATGTGTACCCACCTCGGTAAGGTTGGATCTGGGTGCACCGGCTGACATTCACAAAGGACAAAAGTAGTCTGCACTTAGCCATTGGCACTTCATCTAGCTTGTGGGGATGATATCTCAGGGGTAGTTGTCCCGTAAATATACCTACAAAAATACTATGTTCTTGTTTGCCTAAAGTTAGTAACAGTTCTGTCTACAATCCACACTGCTCAACAATAATTTGATGATAAGGCCTAGTTTGGAAGTACTCCAGGACTTTAAATGTTTCTCCATAGTCCACTGCTTTTGACATCATTTGAAGGTGCTTAAAGGTTTAAGGCAATCGACAGTGACAGTCTTTTCATTACCCTATATATCCGTATGACCAGGAACCCAAGCGATATTCACTGTGTTTTCCGCCGATATCCTGATAATTACTGCCATTACTGCCGTTTGACAGTCTACCGAAAACCAAATAGATCTTCCTGTTATTGCGGTTGGTCATTTGGCAGGTTGCACGACAAAGAATTGTTGTCATTGAGTTTGAAACCAGCTTGGTTATTGGGATGGTCACATGTGCCCGCCCTACATTTATACCCATCGGTATAGATATGTATACCTTGACTGTTTCCGATGAGCCTGCCTTACGTCCATTCTTCCCTGCTGTTGGCATTTACTCGGCGGAAGGTTTACGTTTAACCCAGAGTTTTGATATAATGTTCTGCCATACCCTTAACAAATGATAGGCTAGAACCAATTTTCTAGAATATTAAGGTAACTAGCTGTTAGTGCCGCTTCATATATAGCTTGTATACTAATTGAACTAATGCTAAGGATGACCTCTTGTATATTTTTTGTTGAGGTAGTCCTCTTCGCGTCTGCAATACCAAGTGGCTCTTCATTTCTAGTGCCGCCCACAATTCCAGTGCACCATATGTTATTATGGATCTAAAGACACTTGTGTAAAGATAATGCATCATGTGAGGTTAGAGGCCACATTTTTTTCATGATGTGTTGAATTGATGAACTTTCGTCCTTCTATTAAAGAGCAGATCTCAGATTTGTCTGTATTTAGTGAGCGTCCTTATCTCTCAGTTCAATCAGCGACGATGTCAAGTGTGTTTTCAGTTATCCGTGATAGTCGTTTGGTTGTTATTGAGGGCTTTGCGTCCATTCTGTGGCTATTCTTTACAGGTTCCGGCCGCGAGTACGACTTACGCAGCATTTACTACCCTTTTTACCTGAGGTCACCCCGCCTGTCTGTTTGCTTTTACTTGATGAGCGTGGCTCCTCTGGGATCAGGGGTACCACCTGAAATATATCCGGCGTTCAGACCCATCCACTGTGCTAGGTTGCATTGCAATTTTGCTGATAAGGCGTATGATTTTTCAGAGGGATTAGTTTTCGTCATCATCCTACTTCTCCAAACGACTACTGGAAGCCTATTGGGGCGTCTCGTTCAATCTTGAATAACACTTCTTGGAAAGACACGTTGAAACCCATCTATGCTTGGGGAAGACTCCGATAAAACTCGATACTTAAAATTACTTTGGTCTAGCAAGAAATATCTCAATCGGGTAACAATACCTAGCAGACTTTTTACCTTTCATCCGACCGCATGACTTAATATCGAGGATTCAAGGCATTAATCAACAGAACTCAACCAACCTTGGTAGGTATACTAATTCTAAAGGGGTCTAAAGGTCTACTCAATATGGCTGACTTATACAGGTCCTGAGATTTGATATCTGTCTCACATTTAGCAGATCTTTTAATATTTTGAGCGATCTGTGCACAAAGTATGACTATCAGCCGAATATGTAATAATCGGTTCCACTCGAATTCAGTCTTTCTTACATGTTTTGTATACATTATACCGTCGGTAGACTAGTTTATACAAAGGGAGGCAACAATTAGTCACATCGATGCTGGTATGTCAATGAAATTGACGTATTAAATGACAAAGTGAAGAGTCGTTGACAACAGTAGTAGAAAGACAATCGACTCTGATTGGTATAGATATATAATATAATATTAAATTTGTGGTGCAGAGAATATAATATTTATTTTGGTAGTGGAAAGAAATTAGAATTATTTTCTGCACTTTGAGGTGCGTACAAAATGTCAAGCTTTGCTTCTTCGAATTCTATAAAGATTTATATTTGAAATATTTAAGAGAGTTCATTTATTCGGCTGTAATGATGCTAAAACACAATGAGCAGGGAGAGCAGAATATTTACCGCATTAACCTTACTACTTCTATCTACTCCCTCTAATTGTACTCCACTTGAGGTACCAGTTTACATAAAAAAAGTATGCTCCATGGAAAAACTGAGGATTGGAAGTCAAAATATGCCCTGCCCAATCAAAAAAATGGAGGAACGCACAAACTGCGCCGAATGTTTTGGAGTTTTCGGAGATCAGCAGACTTTGAAGACAGTCTAATGTCAATCAGCAACTCCCTAATTGGACTTTCCACGAATATTCTTTTCAAATATATATATATATATATATATATATATATATATATATATGTATATATGTATGCTCTAAACTGCTGATTTTGTAGAGTCCATTGAATGTCCTAATGTCCTGGGTGAAAATAGCAAACTGTCAACGATACGGTTAACCAGCACCGCAGATATTTAAAACTTCAAATAAAATGGAATTTTATTTTTCACTTCCGCGCATGGCAAATGTGTGTGGTCAGCGGTCAAGTACATGCAGAAAAAATTAAATAAAAATAAAAAAAAACCAAAAAAAAAAAGAAAAAAAGGAAGGATGACATTAAAGAGAATGCAAAACACCCAAAAAGGACAATCAACTTGAACAGTCACAAGATGTGTGTGGTTTAAATTGAATTTTCCACTGGCTTATGCATGTGCGCCAAGTGAAGAAGTGCCACTGACCGAGTGGGGTTTGGGGAATAAAAATAAAAAAAATAAAAACAGTAAAGCCAAGTTGGCTGTGGCAATGTTGCTGCTGCTGTTGCTGCATGTGAGAGCGAAAAATTAAAAGGCAGGAGACGTGAGAAGCTATGAATATGTGGTTTAAAAATAGCAATACCATTTAACGGTGCACTTACAGCAGTAGCTGTTGCCTTTTATACCATACACTTTGCGCGCGCAAAAGTCTTTGAACTCTATTACTTTTTCATACCCCCACCCAACCCCCCGAAACAGTGTTGCCTTGCAAATATCAATGTACGTATGCATGTGTTGCAAAGTCGATTTTCCTTGCTGCCACTCTATTTTTACTTATTTTTTTTTTTCCTTTAATTTCCCACAACCGAAACCAAAGTGAATGGCTTTTATATTTTAGCGTCGTTGCCTCTTAACCGCGCTGCCGCGTACCAAGCAGCAGCAGCATCAGCAGCAACAGCAGCAGCAATGGCATCTCGTGGCGTAATCGTCTGTCAGTGACAAAGCTTTTAAGCTGGAATATAACCGCAGATTGACACTTTTTTGCGAGTACAAAGACAAAGTAAATTTAGCTATGACTTGTGTGTGTGTATTTATGTTTGTATGTGTGTACGAGTATGTATAGATGTATCCATGCGGTCAGTGTTATACCTACACTATATATTTTTAGCTGGTTTTTGCTTCATTTGAAAGTGCGGTTAATGGGAATATATGCGAAGGAGATGATAGGAGGGATTGCGGAAAAGCAACCAAAA
This sequence comes from Ceratitis rosa, assembly GCA_037013455.1. Classification (NCBI taxonomy): domain Eukaryota; kingdom Metazoa; phylum Arthropoda; class Insecta; order Diptera; family Tephritidae; genus Ceratitis; species Ceratitis rosa. The sequence goes on along the minus strand of JAWMAG010000008.1, from coordinate 11,539,802 downwards.
TTATTATTCTGAAACTTAATAACTATATATTATATTATTATAATATAAAATTATTAAGGGGTTACATACGTGCAGAATTTTCAAAAAATCGATTTTTTTATAGGTTATTATTCTTTATGGTTTTAGGCGTATTTCTGTGAAAGTCGATTGTAAAAATTCCCCATAGATACAAAGTTATGGTAGAAAATCAGACCGCCCGACGAGAGTTTAATGCACACAGGTAGCTGTCCTTCGTTTGAGGCACATGAAAGTTTAAACGCGTTTTTCTCGAAACTACTTTTCCCGGCACGGTCTGCATGATAACTCATACAGTTTTTAATATTTTTTGATGCGATTTTTTTTTAAATATTCGAAAATGTTTTCTCTATAGTCTGTCTAGCCGTATTTTCGATATTTTTATTAAAAAATTTTATGAACATAATTAAAGTGTGACATTTATGACGTAAAACGCATACTTTTTTTCTAAATTCCGTAAATTGGAAAATTTTTCGAAATTAAAAAATTCGGCTCGACAGACTATAACTACAACTTCATTTTACAAGAATTTTTTTTATTCTTACAGATCCATCAACATTCCAAGGATAAATGATGCAGACCGTGGAGCAACTTTTTTTTCATTGTACTTTGGGTCACGTGATATTTTATGTACTAATTTTTGTAAAAAAAAATTAAAATACATTTTGTTATAAACTTTAAGTACCAATAAACATTGTATAAAATTTCTTTATATTTATTTCTATTGTTATCCCTTCTGAAAACAGTTTTTGTTTTAGCGCATTTTTGGTGCTGCTGGACGTATGTAACCCCTTAACCAAAAAATGACATTAGATCACAAAAACTGTTTGATAAACAAAAAAAAAAAAAAACACACAACACTGAACTACTTTTTGTACGTATTCAACGCATTAATCTTATTTAAAATCAAATATTTAAAAATACCTTTACTGCATATAAAGGGTGTTTTTTTTAAAGACATATGGTATATAATTTGAATTATATTACTTCTACTCAAATATTAACGGAGACTTTATCCATAACTCGACAAGGACAAGACATATGGCCATACTTTTTTTTGCTTAGGATGACAGGACTGTTATATGTTTACACGTCAAATTTGAGCGCGATCTGTCACATAGTTTTTTTTTTACCCCACTATAAACAAGACAACCTCGAGTGTGTTTTTCGAATTTTACTATGGAAATTAACGTTGAGCAAAGATGTTTGTTGAAAATTTTGTTATTCCAATGGAATAAGTGCGACGGTCGCAATGAAAATGTTGCAGAAGGCATAGCTAGTGAGCTTAACATATCAAATGGATCCGCTCATAGCATTATTCACGATGTTTTGTTCCAAAATGGTTGCTCATACGTCTCGTCTTGTACGCGATTATTTGACCAAAAACAACGTAAATATTGTTCCGCAAGCACCGTATTCACCCGACATGACACCGTGTGAATTTTTTCTTTTCCCTAAACTCAAATTGCCGCTTCGTGGAAAGCATTTTCAGTCGATTGAAGTCATAAAAGAGAATTCGAAGAAGGAACTGAAAGCCATACCTAAAGCGGCCTACCAGAAGTGTTAAGAAGATTGGAAAAAAAGGTGGCATATGTGTATCGCCTCTAATGGTGACTATTTTGAAGGGGATAAAATAAATATTGAAGAATAATTAACCGTTTTTGTTTTATTGAGCAGAAGATATTATATTTGAATTTAGCTTTATTATAAAGATACTCGTTTGAAAAATTGTTTTAAAATGAATTCGGGCAAGTGTTCGCCGCGGCTAGCTCCATCCAAGAGGCTCAGTTTCCGACCAAGTGCCGAATATTACCCCTTAAAAGCGTCCATCCCCTCGGGCTTATCTGCATAGACCGCACAAAATTCCACCAAAAATAGTTCAGCGCGATTTTTGGACCCACGGCGCTAGCTGATGCGCTCACCAAAAGGTTCCTTCTATAATTTTATTATTTGGTCTCTTTGGAACCAAAGGTCATCTTCCAATCGAGGTATGAAAAAGTCATTAATCATGACACTATATCGTTCCCTATTTACTGTAACATTATAACCAGCTTTATTTGAGAAGAAATGTGAAGGGCAGTGAAACACCAAACAGTGACTTTTTGACTTTTTGAGTATCAAACGACGTTCCAATAATGCTTTGTGGATTTTCACCACTCCACAGGCGTTAAATTTGTTTATTAAAGTACGCTTTGAAGCAAAAGGGAGCTTCATTGGTGAACAAAATGTCGGATGTCCGCATTCTTCATCGATACTCTGCTCCACAAAACGTGTTTTCGGCGCACACTGTGTGACATCGCATTATTAACCAGTGTGAAAATGATGCGAAACCGATGCATAGTTGTTCGGATTACCGACATTGGTGGGCTATTATCACAATAAGTGAAAGGCCACTTACGAGGGGATTAACAAAAGTTCGATAAGTTGAACAGAAAAAAAGATATTTTTGTATTTATTTGTTCAATGGCCGTGTTATCTCACGTAATGGCGATGTCAATTGGCCCCCAAGATCATGTGATTTGACACCGTTGGACTTTTTTCTCTGGGGTTATTTGAAAGAAAAGGTGTACGTCGATAAGCCAGCAACAATTCAAGAGCTAAAGGATGAGATAATTCGGCACATTAACGGCATAGAAACTCCATTATGCCTCAGCGTCATCGAAAATTTGGACCATCGTATGGAGGTGTGCCGCCGAGGTCGCGGCGCTCATTTGGCCGATATTTTGTTACATACATAATTGAGTAATACCAATATATCATAATAAAATAAAATTTCAATAATTTCCTAAATAGTTTGTGTTTTATTCAAAATCAACATCGGCCCTTGAAAATTTAACCACCCTTTACATACATTCAATGAGAATGTGCGACAGCGAAGCGTACAGCTCGCTATATAAATAATATAATAAATTTCTATGAGCCTTAGATTCATATATATAATATTTCAACTCTTTTCGCCGCCTAATTTACGGACAAATTTTATAATTCATGTTATGTAAATTTCATAATTTCCTTTCTCGTAATATTATTCACTTTGTGCAACCGCTGTAACCAAATTTGTAAATAATTAAAGTAGCGAATTTTGTTTTTAGAAAAAATAGCAAAAATAAAATATTTTTTTTTCCACAAAAATCACAAGCAAATGAAAAATGTCATAAATTTACAGTTAACTAAGCGCTGTGGCTTATCGGTTTTTATATACAAATTGGCAATTTATGCACAAAATAATATATATAAAGATAAATAAAATAAAAACCGCCAATGCCATTAGACGCAGCCAAACTATGAAAATATATATATACGAGTATGTATTGTATTATAAATATATGTATGAAAAACCGCAAGTGTATACAAACGCACACACATGCTTATATACACATTCGCCACAATTGAATGTGAAAAGCGCCGTTTCACGAAAATTTACATTGACAGTTGGCGTGGCGTGGCGTGGCGTGGCGAGGCGAGGCTAACCAGCAAATAGGCTATACGTATGGCAACAAATGCACCTACAAGCAAACAAACAAACAAACAAATAAACAAATGGTAAAAACAATGCAGTAATAGACCTGCATACTGCATGTATAATGGTATTTATTTATTATTACTATTATTATTTTTTGTTTCCCTCTTTTTTAGCCAATGTGTGCAACCAACCACTAAACCTAAATTTTGCTGAAAATTTGAAAAATATCTATGTATGTGCATCAGCATAGATGAGTATGTGTGTGTGTATGGCATGCATTTTCCAAAAACCAACTGAAAATACGAAAATAAATGCCGAAATAAAATAAAAGCGTGTGTGTAATTCCGCTTTGCCACGCAGTCTATAAATTTTGCAAGTCAGAAATTTTATGCGCTCTGACAACGCGTTAAGTTGTTTGATTAACGACAGCACCACAAAAAACTACAACAACAAGTATTGCACCGATAAGCAACAACAACAACAACAACAGTACAAAATTTGTACCAACGCTGTAGCACAGTGGGGCAAATGGTGGCACAAAAAGCTGGCTTAAAAGTTTGAAAGGGTAAATGGCTAAGCGAGTGATTGAATGAACGAATGAATGAATGTTTGCTTGAAATATTGACGCACACAAAACAATGGCATAATTTCTGCGAGAGGTGAACATGACAGTTAGTTCATGGACTGCTGTTGTTGTGGCAATTTTAATTTTTTTTTTTGAATTTTCATATTTACCCACCAACTCATGGTCACATGAGGTGCTTATATACCTATTTATGTATGTACAAAATAAAAAATTAGTTTATGGTCGCGTGTGTGCGCGTTAAGCCCGAATGTGCCATTTGTAGATAAATCTAACGGTGTAAATTAGTCGTACGTACGTACAAATGAATGAATGAATGACTGACTGAATGAATAAGTGAATTTTTGATGTGGGACAGCGATAGTTGGTTGATGGTGCATTGGCGTTTAGGCGAAAATTCAATTTGGAAATATTAAGGTGGAATGTTTGACTTCGTCAGCAAATAAAAAATTTCAGATCAAAAATTAGACAAAAAGTGCAACCTTGGACTGAATAGGTAATTGAAAATGCCGAACAATGAACTAACTGCACAGGCAGCTCAAAATTTTCGTCCTGCTAAATGATACAAAGGGTTGGACGATGACAGCATCCTATGAGTCGGCACTAAAAGTTTCTAGGGGATGGGTTTTATGCAATGAACTGGCGATGGAGATTACCGTAAACAATCTCACAATCATGACACATACAACGCGTTTCATAGCGCTCATTTCAGCCTTGATAGCGTTCCACTTGTAAGATCAGCTTCAGCTTGAGAAGGACCTTGTTTTCTAGGATCTTCAATTGCCGCAGAACGGTGATAAGAAGAAACATCCAATGTGCTGTAGTTGCCTCGACTAAATAGTGCACCAAGTCGCTGTTAGAACCTTGAAGCTGATATGTTCAAAGACATGATCGATCTGGTTTTGAGTTTTGCGACCCGGATACAGTTAAGTAGTTTGCTAAATTTTCTTGTACTGGAATCTAGTACAACAGACAACCACATTGCGTGCGTCGGCAAAGTCGATGAGCTTCAAGGCATATGTTTCGTTATGGAGGCTGTTAAAGATACTTTTTTTGCTCACACTGAACTTCGCTTTGATACGGGTTGTGGCTAGACGTCCTTCCAAGGTTGTGAATGCCAGTGCTCAGTGACCGATTCTCTTTATAGTCAGGAATCTTATAATAAATTTGACTATCCTTTATATACCCGCTATAGTACAAGCCATTTCCGGTCCATTGTCATAGTCGTACGAGGATATCAATCAGTTGAGCAGAGGTACCCTGGGTATACCCTAAAATCGTGCCGCACCTGGCTTGATATTTTTCCAGCGTGTAGGCGGAGGACGACTTTGTAGGTTTTGGATATATGAACGGAGTACCAGGAGCTTTATTTTACTATTTTCCTTGCTTGGTCACTATTTTTTACACCCAGATGCATTTAAAATAGCTTTCGATTTCTTAATTGTGAAACAGTTTAACAGAGAACTTCAAAACAAGAAAATCACACAAACGAACTCTCTCAGTTGCTTGTAGGCCATACCGCAACGAATGTTCTTTTAAATATTGGAATTATCAGAAAAAAACTACTCAGACCCTAATAATTCTTACAACAGTATTTAAATTTGTCGAGCTGAAACCTTCGCCCCCCAACACCATGCAACCAATGGTGCTACGCAGCAGCACTCTAATTGCCGTTGTGTGGCATAAATCAATTAGTGCAACGTACCATGCATGTGGTTGGGCCTCACAAGCTACTGACTGCTGTAATAATAATAACAGCAATAATAATAAAGGCAACAGCAATAAGAACAACAAAACAACCGACTAGCCACCACAAGCAAACTTTATGTGTGTGCGCTTGTATAGTCGCTCAGTCAAAGCAGACAGTTAGTCGATAGATAGTGTCGCGCCACAACAACAGCAAACGACAAAACAGCGACGCTGCAAAAATTCACTTTGATTTATATTTTTGATTTCATGCACGCACACATGCACATGCACATACTCGCATGCGTGTAAATGTAAATAAATGAAATTTATGGTTATACCATATATCGTGTGTTGTTGTTGTTGTTGTTGCTGCTGTTGAAGTGAATTATTTGCAGTATATTTTATATGTGTTGTACAACTGTTGTCGCGGTTGTTCCAATACTCATGCCACGTTGAAAATGGTTGTTGCTAACGTTATTGTTATTGTTGGTGTTGGTGTTTTTTAATTCTTTTTTTCGTTTTGTTGATTGCTTAAAATGAATGAATGCGCTTAGTTTGCACAGATAATTATAGTTTTGAAAAGAAATATTAGAAAAATGGGGAAAAAGGTTGTGTGGGTAACCAGGCGGTGGCGTATGAGTGATTTTTTTTTTCAAATATTTCAAATTACATATATTTGAATGTTTTACATGAGTGTAAGCAAATACAAACGTGAAGGTGATTTTAGATGTTAAAAAATAAAAAATATATATATATCATGAGCACTAATAAATTCTTTAAATCATTTATTATTTCCTCAGAAACTTGATTTGAGTGGTATGAAAATAAGCAGAAGTCTCTTCTTTGAACTCAAAGCTCGAAGCAAGATTTTAAACGTAGTCTGGGGACGAAGTCCAAGTTTAATTTCGAAAGAGCCCTCTTGTCATACAAAAGAGCAATAGGCGGGAGATTGACCTTTCCCAGTAGAGAAGAACGGAAGAGTACTGACCACACCACGGGTAGCAGCCTGGAAATATACCAGGTGTGTTAGTTGAAATTTGCCGGTGTTTTCGATAAAGAAAACACTTAATTTTCAGAGGAATCTCAAAATTTTTTTATTCAAAGTATTGATCATTGGTTTCTACACATTTCGCCCATCTCTCAGGCAAATTATGGATACCATTCCAAAAAAACTTTTTCTCTCTCGAGGCAAACCATTCGACGAGCCATTTTTCGACTTCTTCAAAATTAGCGAAGCACTGCTCTGCAAGGGAGTGTCCCATCGATGCGAAAAGGTTATAGTCGGACGGGGCGAGGTCTGGAGAGTACGGCGGGTGCGATAATATTTCCAAATTAAGTGTTTTTAATGTGTCTTTCACCAGTTTAGCGGTATGAGACGGCGCGTTGTCATGTTGCAAGATAACTTTGCCATGTCTTCGGGCCCATTCCGACCGTTTTTCGATCAACGCATGATTCAATTTGATCATTTGTTGTCGGTAGCGATTCGTGTTCACCGTTTCACCAGGTTTTAACAACTCGTAGTACACCACACCACACTGGTCCCACCAAACACAGAGAATTGTCTTACGGCCAAAGCGACTTGGCCTTGCAGTCGATGGGCCAGCTTCACCAGGGGAAAGCCATGATTTTTTTGGCTTCAGGTTCTCAATACAAATCCATTTTTCGTCCCCCTTGACAATTCGATGCAGAAGAGACTTCCTTTCGAATCGTTGAAGCAGCATTTCACAAACGGTTTTTCGATTTTTCATTTGTCTATCGTTCAGCTGGTGTGGCACCCATTTTCCATACTTCTGGATCTTTCCCATGGCTTTTAAGCGTTGGCAAATTGCTCCTCGAGTCAAATGTAGTGTTTCTGCCAATTTTTGTTGCGATTGGGCAATTCCTCGTCTTCGAACTTTTTCGCTGCACCAGGATGTTCATTGTCTGTCAAATCAAAATCTCCACTTTTAAATTGACGAAACCATGTCTCACATGTTATAATCACTGGAACATGTTCACCATAAGTTTCTACGAGCAACCGGTGAGCTTCAGCTGCTCTTTTCTTTTGATGAAATAAGAAAAGCAACGAATGTCGCAAATACAATTTATTTGGAACAAAACTCGACATATTCACTGAGGTAAACAAATATGACGCTATTATTTTGGCGGAATGTGACTTGCGTATTTTTGTAGGTTAATGTCATTAGAAAAAAATTACATACATGCCAAATCATAGAAATTTATACATATTGCTAGCGACATCTACTAGACATCTACTAGTAAAACCGGCACACTTCAACAAACACACTTGCTACATATGTAGATAGACCAAAGCTTGAGAGTGTAGTCAACGGTGTTGTTTTATTTCCAGGAATTTTACAATGGAACTCTCTTTTAGACTAACTAATCCTTCCAGTATCTTTCAAGTGGAGATATCTGCTATTATGTAGGCAACAAAAACAAATCTTAACTAGCTTTGGATCTTTCGAACATTGAGTGGACTAAGTAACAGGTGAAACCTAGGCAGTTATTATATTATTATATATATGTATAACACTCGCTTTATTATTTTTATTATATTCCAATGACTTTGTAACGCAAACCTGACAGTATTTTTCCTAACAGCTTCTCCTAGGTGAGCTGATTAGTAAAACGTGTGTGTCTAGTCTTGATAGCCACTGGAGTAAGCATAAATAAATGAGGCACACATATTTTATTATGACTTGCGATGAAAAACTCCAAATAATAACGAAATGCAATTTTTAACAAATTAAAAAGAAATCTTCTACATGCTGTCAGGGTTTGAGGTCTAAAAAAAAAAATAATAAAAAAAAATAATAAAAGTAAAAATAGAAAACGAAAGGAAATGCTAATACAGGACTTGAAACGTAAAAGCTTAATCAATTTTCCAATATTTAACAACACATGTGTATATGATGAAATATAAATGCATGACGGTAGGGACATAAAACCTGATTGGCGCTATTAGTTAAATGTCGAGAGCAGAAAAAAGTCTAAGTTTCACTTAAAAAAGGCACGAAAAGCACGGCCATGAAAAAAAGCAAAGCAAAAAACCTGCTAATAACTGTGCCACCTGACAAAACAGGCAAATGCATTTATACATAGATATACACACACACATGCTGTAAACACCATCGACCAGACAATCAACATCAATGACACAGAGACCAGCTGTAATAGCAAAACATTACTTCGGCCGCCCCAAAGCGTGACTGGCGTTTACCAACAGGTTTGGCGAACCTTTGTTGGTGGCGTGCAGTTGGGTGTGCAGCTGCTTTGATTGGCTCATGGCAGATAATAATGGCTAGAGTAAAGTGTGCATTTTTTCCTCTGCCATTTCTCCATATAGGTATATACTCGTACATACATAAATAAGTATGTGACAGTGCTTTTGTTTGTACGCTGGAGTCGTTGTCCTTTCATATAGTGAACATATACTTATACAAATGCATGTGTGTGTGTGTGTGTGTGTCTGTGGAGAGCGCGTAAATGACAGGAGTGAGAAATGTGAACGTTTTTCGCTGTCATTACATTACTGTTATTCTAGTAGCGATGCGTGTGTTTAGTTATGTGTTAGAAGCTATTTTCGTTGCACTCACCTACACGTATGTATAGATACTGCCCAAACTACTTTGCTGTTTTAGTCCTTATTTTGCGTATCTCTTCTATCAATCTTAATGCAGCTGACGTGTCAAACACTATGGTGTTCGAAATTGTGTGAAAAGTGAGCAGGTTAAGGGAAATATATTTGCAATAGTGACAATATGGACAATGTCAGCGAGTGGTGATTCTCTGTAGAATGGAGAAATTGTTTGTCAAAATATTATATTAGAACATATTCAACCATTTTTCTTCACTGACACACTGATATTGGCAAGCGCATGGCGAACAAAGTTTCTGAGCGCTATAAAAATTACACTTTCTTACTTTTTATGTAGTTGTCTGTTGAAAAGTTGGTCTTAAATGAAATGCTTGAGCGCGTAAAGTTATACACAAAACTTCACAATGGCAAGGATCTGTTCATGGCAAGTAAGAAAATTTGGCAACACCGCCATGAAAATGAGAAAGTGTTAGTGTAAGAGCCTGTTCAAAAGATTTTTTTTAATTCTATTCCTTACGGTATAAGCTCAATTTTGGCAGCTAACTGTGTGAAGTGGATTTTCTTGGGTTTAGTATTCATTCCCTCTTCGGTTTCATATATGATGTGGTATTGCTACTTAAATGTTTTACCAACAAATGAAGGGATCTAAAATTATTAAGTAGTTCTTCTTTATTCTTCGATATTTGTCATCACTTGGAAGTATCACGTGAAACCAGGTCGCTCTCCACCTGATACTTCCAAAGGTGTGAATGTCTTTCTCTTTCTCTGCTTCCACCGTCGGGTACTACATCGAATATTTACGGAGCTGGAGCTCTTTCATTTACTTGGACGACACGACCCAGCCACCGCAGCGGCTGTATCTTTATTTATCATGCAGCTCATCGTTCCGTCAACTGCGGTATTCACCTTTACCAATGCGCAAAGGACCATCAATCTTTCGCAAAGTTTTTCTAACCGAAGACTTCCAAAGTCGACTGGTAGAGTTTAGTTTGTTTCGTCGAGAGAACCCTTTGCTTTTTAATTGTCTACTCAGTCCAAAGTATGATCTGTTTTTCACCAAATCGAGGGGCTTAAAGTTTATTTTTTATTTGGATTTTTTTTAGGAGCTTTCATTTTCATATTAGAAATACACTCGCTGGGCTTGACATTCCCTGCCGAGGGCGACCGCAATTAAAAAAAAAAATTGTTTTATGAAATTTTGGATACTAGTCGAGCCAGGACCCGAAGACTGACTTTCAGAATACCAATCACTCGACTATTGCGGTCGCAAAGTTGTTGGGATTTTGGTCTGACCAGGCCTACAACTGAAGATACTTCAACTCTTGGCTCACGCTGCTAAACATTAGGCTGCTGTGGTCAACAATAGAGCGTTTAAACGTTCGTTAGATTGCCTTGAGAATAACACTGGTTCATTTCAGTCTGTTAGCTTCGGATGCGGTTAGATCTAGCTATGATAGAGCATTATATTGCAATGTAATAAATAAATATTTATTTTAATATATTTTTAGTCTTGCAAATTTTTAAAAATTTAATTCATTTTCAATGCTCAGAATCTCTACAAATTTCCCATTTGTACGCGCATAGTCCTCTAAGCCCTCAAGCATCGCCACAAGCTCAACGGCGCCTTAATGCACACTACATTTCAAGTCTACTTTGCCTACATACATACATATGTATGTACCTACACCCACAAGCGCACACCAACAATTTTATTACATACAATAGAAATCCACTCAGTTAATGTTGCATTGTCATAGCACTTGGTGGCGCACTTAACGCTCTGCGCGCCACCTACTTCCCAAGTGAGATCACTGCAGGTGTTCGGCCATTTGGCATTTTCATAAATCAATTTTATGCCAAAAGCTTCCAAAAACACTACAAATTCAACGCCTACACTGCAATGCGTCTACAACACACGCCAACACTCAAGCCAACAACAACAACAACAACAACAATCACAGCAACGGCGCAGCCAACCAACCGAGCCAACAGGCGAGGAGGAGGAGGAGGCAAGCAAGCAGCAACCTGCAAACAGCGCACTCTAACTGCCAGCCAAACAGCCAAAGCCAATAAATATATCAGCACAGCGATTTTCCATTTTATTTGTCAGCTTATATATATACTATACACGTATGTATGTGTGTATGAGAGTGTTTCTAAGTATGGTTAACGGTCTCTTTGCAGCAGCCTGTCACACCCACCAAACTTACTCAAATAGAATTTGTAGGCATCTAAGGTGGCGTATATTTGTATACACATAAATAGATATGTATGTAAATATATATATGTATGTATGTGTATATATAGCATTGAAGGTATATTTGTATTTTTCACTGTTTATAAGTACCATTTGGCTGCCACCGTTTATACGTACCGTTAGTTTCGGCAGACAGCCGTAATGTGCAATGAAAGTTGCTTCTAAAATTTATTACTTTCAAGTGATTTTATTTTATTTTTTTCTTCTCTATTCTCTCTCTTCTATTTGCTATTTTTCGATTATTTCTTCTTTTTAGTTTTACCGTAGCATACAAACTATTCTAGTTTTTGGTTCAGCACTTTCGCATTACCGTAAAACTTTTCATGTATTTATGGTCGAAGGGAAAACTTGTAATTTATGACCAATTGAAATATTGAAAATTTAGTTTGAAATGACGTAACATGGAAAGCCGTTGGTAAGGAAGCATGTGTGATTAAGGAGTTAAGTTGCGATTGCGGCGGCTTAACAGGCTTAGCAAGAGGTGAAATGTACTGCAAAACGACATAAAAGGCAACTTTTTAAATTGAATTGTTTTTCGGAAATATAGTAGAGTCTAAAAATTAAAGAAAAAATATTTAATTTATTACAAATTAGCTTAAGGGGTTAGGGGTAGTCAGGATTTTCAAAAAAAAAATTTTTTTTTTTTTGCATTTTCGTTAAGTATAATATCTTAAAAACAATCTCTGAAAATTTCAAGTTAATCCGATAATTCGTTTTTAAGTTATTCGACAAATAACAAAGAGAGCTCGGGCTTTTCAAAGCGCTGTGTGAAACTTTAAACGCGTTTTTCTCAAAACTATGTTTTTTGAACTGGTGACAACTGTAACTCGAAAACCGCTCTGTTGATTTTAATGATATTTATACAGCTTGTAGAATGCATAATAAACTCGGGCCTGATCGAAGGATTTTTATTTTGTGAAAAATTTCGATTTTTTAAGACCAATTAACTGTTGATTTTTTCCCAAAAATCTAGAAAAAAATTTCCTGAGACCGCCATTTTGTTAATTTTTGAAAAAAAAAAAATCCTTCGATCAGGCCCAGGATTATTTATTTATAAAACTATTTTTTTTTATCCGATTGATTTCAGATGAATCTCCAAGGACTTATGATTGTCACCGCAAGGACCTTTTTTTGGAACTGGGTTAACACAGACAGCTGTAACTTCGGAAATAAATTTTTTTTTTTCGAAATTTTCGTGACTTCAAGTCAAAACATTGTTTAATAATACCATATCACTACTTTTGCAAAATAAAATTATTTAATAGCAAAAAAAAAATACTGAAAATTCTCATTTTTTCGTGCCTCTGACTACCCCTAACCCCTTAATCAATAATAAACGCAAGTTTTTGGCTAAAATTTCATATTTATTTTTGGCCTTTGTTATATTACCTGTACTTGGTGCTTTGGTTACTCGCAAAAATTACGTTCATGATTAAAAAAAAAATGAATTCTCAGATATTTTTATTTTTTTTATTCAAAACTCCTAAAGAAATTCTAGTAAAGAGAAGTTCATTATTTTTTGCAATGGATGGCTTTAGTGATCTATATCTCGCGTGAATAGTGTTTATGGTTCTAATACGGTAACTGACAGTCCTGTGCAATTTAGGTTTTCGTCGATTTTGTTCTGGTAATTTTGATGTAAAAGCTGCTCCGCAGTTTGGAAGGCCAATTGGTCACCCAGACATTGTTTCGATTACCCTGGAATTAAACATTACCCAAAGAAAAGTTAGGAACCAAGTGAAGTAGGCTCTATATACAAGGAAGCTCTATGTATGAGTGCCACATGAGTTAACGAGAAAAAAGCTTATGGACCGTGTTAAAGCCAAAAGCATCAAAAGTTTGAGAGTTACTGTATGGTTGTCAGAACCTTTAAAATGTAGATAATCTGCAAATTACCGGTGTGCCTCTTTCCATATTCCTAAACATTTCTAAGCGAAAACGGAATAAGAATTCCGTATTAGTTGTTTTTCAACAGTCTTAAGAAAAGACAGAAGTTAATTAATTTCAGTTATTTTAGTTTTACTAAAATACCACATATTTCATAGCATTTGGATATCTCACATTTTGGTAATATCTTAGTTTAATTACAGTACAAGTTAGTACTTCGACTAACTCATATTTTATTTGCACATTTCGTTCCATTCATCCGATTTGGGCTGAGGCTTCGTACCAGCGTTTTAATTTGAGATTCACGGTCTGAGCAGACCGAATTTCCATCTTCGAATCATTTCTGAGTTGCAACAAAATCGACCGTGCCAAGCCAGGCTGAAAGATTTATTTGTGTTTGTTGGGATTACCAAGTAATCATCCACTTTAAGTTGCTCTCCTATGGCAAAATCCTTAACTCAGGCCTGTTCAATCAGCAGTTGGACCGTCTGAAGTAAAGACTTACCTAGAAGTAACAAACTTTGGCCAACAGCAGGGCAATTGCGTTTCATCAAGACAACGCCAGAATGCGAACATCGATAGTGACTCCCCAGAAGTTCACAAAACTTGGCTGTGAGGTTCTTATGCATCCACATTATCATAGTCCAGACCTCGCAGCAAGTGAGATTATTTATTTTTTAATAAATGTGTTTGTTGTTCATTTATTAATAGGATGAATTAATTTATTTTTATTTTTTAGTTGATTTTTTTCCTATTCATTGCTAATTTATTTTGTTAATTACATTTTTTTTTTTAAATAATTATTTTTGATCTATTGTTTAAATTAACTTATTTATTTATCTATATATTCTTTTATTAATTTTTAATATCAGTGCTTATTACTATCATTTATTTATTTTCCTATTCAAATACAATTTTCGATGACATTGGACGTACAATATTTTGTCCGTTACTTAAAAAAATATCGATATTCTTTGATTTGTAATAATAAGTTAGTTAAAACAATCGTTTTGCTAAATAAATTTCATGTTTGTTAGTTATTAATTTTTTTTTAAATATTTACTTATGCATTTATGTCAATTTTTAATATTTACTCATGCATTAATTAATTAATTGTTTTACTTGTTTAATTAATTATTTTTGTACATTTTATATATAATATTAATCTATTTATTAGCCTTTAATAAATTTAATTAATTTTCATATTTTTCTATTTTTTCGATTTTGTAATTTAACTAATTATTAATTGCATTTATTAACCAATTTATTTATCTTTTAATACATTTTCCAAATTTTTTGTTTTGATAATTTTGAGTTATGTATTTATTTTAAAGAATTTTTTTGTTAAGTAATTAAATTAAAAAAAAGAAGACAAATTTTATGTTAATTTAATTAATTAATTTATTTGTTTTAAATATTATTTTATTAGTTTGAGTTGTTGATTTCAGTGCTGAATTGGATCAAAGAAGAGTGTTACTAGTAGTTACACATATAATAATAGACTGTCCGTTGCAAGTTTATTTTATTCTTTTTTTTTGTTAGATAAATAAAAGATTTGGCTATCTTTTACAAATCGCGGTTTTTATTAAGAGCTGCAAAGGAAAGAATAAGTTTTGTTTTGCGGCAAAAGATAGTTAGCTGAATGGGGGATCCTCGGCCTTTATTCCGCATCGCAGTCCTTACTTCGGGATAGGTTGTCCTTCGTACGTTTGAGTTGAACTTTACTAAAAATAAAACATGAGCTTAACACTTCACCGTGATTGTCAATAGTCTCTTCAACTAGAGTCTTGGAAATTAACTGAATTAACTGTGTCTTTTATACTTTCCTCGATCAATGATAATTTGATCACTATGGAATATCACAATTGTACAACAACACTTGTTGAAATGTCAAAAGAACGTAATCAAATTTATAATTACTTGGTATTCAATTATTCTAGAGTCGGATTTCTTGTCTGGTAACCATCCATTAGGTGTCAAATTCTGTTGTACGTAAGTATGTATGTTATATAATTACTTGACGTCAAATAAATTATATGGTATGTAGATATGTCTGTCATGTTATCAGTAGGGTTAGATTTAGTGTCTGGTATCTTTTGTCTGGAATACTGGATTGATATATTTGTTGTTGTCTGTGATGAAATTGGATTCACAGTTGGTAGCGTTGATGATGTGGTGGCTGAATGTATAACTATATGGATATGCGAGTATATACATTTTTTTAGTGGTTTGCTTCTACTAGAGAATCGAACGTCTGTGCAGCTGCTCAGGTCGTGATCAAAGATAGAAGTATTTTTTTGTTATGAGTGCTCTAACAGGAGGTATGAATATATATAAATATTAGCTTGGCTCAGAAATCTACAAGCGGCGGATTAGAACTATAGAAAGCCCATGATTTCTAAGAAGCGACAACCTTCCAACTCAGTTGGAAAGCTCATGCTAAAAGTAAGGGCTGTAAAGATCTTTGAACTTGAAATATCTGGAGAAGGTCTATTAGTCCAACACAATTGAGTTCAGTTATCTAGCTGTGACGTACCTGACAGCATACCAAAAGTGTTAGTAAACCTGGAGATAAGCTTATAATGCGACCAAGAAAAATAAAGCTTCCAAGAAATCGAGGTCACCTGTTCCTTCTATAGCAGAGAAAATTATACATGAATCAAAGATAAGCCAGTTTTGAATCAACCATGTACATACATATATATGTACCTATATACGCCATATTTATATTTAATATTTTTTAATATTTTAAAAATATAAGCTCATTTTTAGAAAGTAAACTCTTCTCCAAAATTTGTTGCTCAAAAAAAAAAAAAATAAATAAATCGTAACAATTATAAAATAAACTAGAAACGTGTATTTTAATTTATTTTCTTGAAAATATTTACATATAAAGTATAAGCCAAAGCAAGCTTTAATAAAAAAAAAACACTTGTAAAGACAGTGAAACAGGAAAATTAAAAAAAAATATATTCTCGTCACACTTTGCTATCTAATTTTACTGTCTGCCGCACAACGTCCTTCGAAGACTTTATTTGTAAGAAAATTTGTGCTTTCCATCCCGCCAATTGTTTACGCAGTCACTAATTACGCATGCCATTATGTCTCGACATAGATGCGTGTTTGTGTGTGTGTGTGCATGTTTGGAAGACAGGTACTCAACAACAATAGCAATATCAATATTGATAGAATGCTAATCAAAGATTATGCCAACGACAGATAGACTGTTTTCTCTGTTTTCCTAATCGAAGGGTGTTGCCATATATGCGGCGTTGCCCTTTAGTTCTCTCGCGAGTGCGGAGACTAATGAAAGCGAGTGTTTGAGTAATCAAGTAAGCAATTCAATGGCTTACTCAAATGCTAATGACTTTAAGTATATGTATTTGTATAGTAGTAAAATATACCCTGTAGAGAAAGGTGGGCTTGAGAGCTTAATCTGTTGTTAGTAAAACATCAGCCTTTTTGTAGAAATAATTATCTGAAAATAACTGGTATAACTCTGGCTCAAAATGAACTAGTATAATATGTTATTTTTTAAACCAGTTGAACATTACAATTGTATAATCAAACATACTTTCAGCTCTTCACTTTAGGGTTTTATTTAATATTTATTTACCAATTAAAGCCGCTTAATGTTTGAGTATTCAAATTAACATAGCAAAAATATAGTTGTCATTTCCTGCAGGGTTTTTTAACCCTCGATATAATCTGCAAAGTCAGCAAACAAACTACGTTGTTATTACTTAATTTCATGTGAAGTTTTGTTTCCACCGATTCCTGCTCTTGAAATCATGCATTTTCCTTGACAAAAACTCTTGTTCGCTGAATAGCAAACATATTTGGTTAATATAATAATTGGATATGATATTTCAATATTTCTTTTATGAAAAATTTCATGCCATTAGGTTAAGTGCGCATCTCAGGCATTGAGAGAATCATTTGCAGGTGTCTCTGTTTGAACAAGACAAATGAGCTCAAACTGACTCATCCTGGCAATATGGATAAAGAGGATTTTTGTTGCGTTCACTATAAGCGAGAACTTTAACGTTGGAAGCACAAGAAGAACCCTCGATACACTGAGCCCCATTCCGCATTGAAATCACCATGCGACTGAGTAAGTTTGAATATTACTCTCTGATTCGTTCAGAGGTTAGGAGATATGTGAAAAGCACAGGCACTTACTAATTACCAGGAGAAAATCTTAGGTTGGTGAGATCTGTAGTTCGCTTATCTGTTAGGAAAAATGCTTAGTGAAAAAATAGTTCGTGCTTATATGACTTCGCTCTTGGATTATGGTAGCGCTTACCATTTAAGAATTTCCTACCTCGACAAATAACAAGATCCATATATATAGGCATGCCCGAAGGACACAAGCCATGGGCGAAGTTTGCGAAGGAGGCGCTCTACCTGAAGCTGTAATAGGTACTTCTGGCATCGGATTTCATCGCCGAAACTACTCACATATAATACAATATATCGCATGTGGTTTTTATGGATAGTTATTCAAGATTTAGCGGTACTTTATAGGTTTCAAATATTCTTAATCGTTTTGGGTAGGAGAGCGTAAAGTGACAACTGTTTCCTTATTACTTTCTTGTTCGAGACTGCAGCTAAGGCTTTTATAGAGCAGACCCATTTCTGGTACACGATTCTCAAGGGGCGTGGATAAGTTTTTATGACTGCAAGTCAATACATAACTTTCATAGAAATAATTAATAAGTACTTACTTCTATAATTACTTCGATACTGCCACACTTCGGCCAAATCTGTTGTGTCATATAACTGGTACAGAGGTATGGTATTTCATCCATTCAGAGCTAGTTGTGACACAATTTCCTGAACGTTCTGACAAATTGAGCCAACTCGCCTTTTTTGCTACCAAAAATATTTCTATCACCCCAAAAGGCGTAAGACCTTCTTATAATTTACCAAGCGGATCGCTAAGGAGAACAGTGTTGCTAGATTGCCCGGGTATATAATTGCTTCTTAAATCCTCATGCGGTTATTTATTAGGGATCTTTAAGCCTTTTCTATGTTCAATAACTACACTTGAAAGATGCTATCAGAGTTTGCTAGACACAAAAATAGTGAAATGTTGTATAATCCACCCTCATTCTGCAGTATATATCCTACTCGTCGCTGTAGATTGAGATGGTATCTTCCTCCTCTACTATTACTATATCTCTTATTCACTCGCGTTTAGTGAATATCCTCACTTGGTAGTTAACATAACTTTGGGAGGATTTAATCTGATTGTGGAAGGAGACAGCCCTGATGCCACCAAAGCAAGATCGCCTATATATACTCTACTTTCACTACTCCTTCGTTGAGTAAGAGTAGTATTTCGCTCAGAAGTGGATATAAATAAGTTCCTTAAGAAGTCTTCCGGCGATCGTAGAACGTTCGTTTGGCTCTGCTGCTATATAAATTTGAATTTAAATTGAATAAACAAATACGGTTTGGAGAAATACGAAGCATTGTTCAGTGCTGCCTGGACAGTAATCTGTTGTGTACAGGCTGAAACTGGGAACAGAGCTTTCAATAATGTCTGTACCACTTGTCCGATGGTACGCTGGGTCACAGATCGTTGGATAAACCGTTGATATTGCTTGGTGAATTCTTATAGACATACAAAAATGGATCCATGAGATAGTCGGGTATGTTTGGAATGTTTTAGTGACTTTTTTGTGAGTAAATATAAAATTAAGGACTTTACAGTGGCAATGGAGTGGACTGCAGCCATGCTGGTCATCGATAAATAACAAATATTTCCCTGATATATTCATGGGCATTGGGCATGGGCGACCGCGGTAGCCCCTCGGCAGGGAATGTCAACCCCTCCGAGTGGATTTCTGATATGAAATAAAGTCTCCTCCATCAGCCGTTCGGAGGCGGGTTAGTATAAACTGTAGGTCCCTCCATGTGTTGGAAAAATATCAAGACGCAAAACCACAAATTGGAGGAGGAGCTCGACCGAAAGCCGCTTGAGCGGTTACAAAGCGCCAATTATATTATATATTCATGGACATTGACTGTCCTTTTCTCGAGCAGGCTAATGATGTAAAAGTCACAAGGTTACTCCAAGACAACTTGTAAGAGAGATGCTTACCTGAAATAAAAACTTGAATCATTTGACTTAGAAACCATCTGAAGGTCGCGTTGCTTTCGGAAAAATCAAATGAAACTAAGTGGCACAAAAATGGCAACCGACTCTATTTTAGTGGTGGAGAAGGATAGACTCATAACATTTTATCTGCTGGGATTTGAGAGTGTTTGGACTAATCTGAAAAATATCTGAAGAAAGAATAAAAGTTGGTTGCTCAGAGTCAGTTTTCAGAGCTTAAGCACTCGTTTTAATTTTTAAAATTCTAAACAATGAAATTCTTTCACATTCAATATTCTACGCCAATTCTTTAGTAAAAATCTCTTGCATTCACTTTAACCAAGCAAAACCTTAGCTACTTAGCTCTTGTTCTTCAACATTTTTTTGCCAGCAATTTCGTATTTCGCACACGACATCCACCTCTTTAATTTGCTGCCTTCATCTTGTGTCGTTCCCATGTAATCACACATGTCCATGAACCATGAACAATGAGAGAGAGAGAGAGAGAGAGAGATATGTAGATGGGCAATAATCATTTGAGTCGACAGCAAAAACCATTCACAGCCAATATTCATGCATAATTCAAATGAGCCCTTGACCAAAGGCAAGCTAATAAACATACATACAAACGTACATAATTACATACAAAGTGTTTACTGGCATTAAATTGTAGGTATGTAGGTGTGTGTGTGTGTTTGTAAGAAAATGAAAATCGCTGAATAAAAACAAAGGCAGCAAATTATGCTCAATCCGTACACTAATCTAAATGCCCATACATGCCTGGCTGTGCTACTACTACGAGTTCTAGTTAGAGACTAATCAGATATGCATATACATACATGCATCTACATATACATGAGAGTATGTGGTGTGTGTGAGTGGGTCGTGTATACTGGCGCTGCCGACACGTGTAGCTAGATTGAAAGGCAAGCCGAGTCAGCAAGTTTTTGGCACCAATTTGCTGTCGCTGCATTGCCAACAATTAATTGACGAGCATTTTTGTTCTTGCTTTCCTTTCTTTTTCTTTCTTTTTTTTTTTAATTTTTGTTTTTGCTTTTGTGTTGCATTCAAATAGCGTGAGGTATGTTTGTGAATTAACCAATTCATGTCTATATATGTACGTGTATGTATGAGTTGTAGGTTGAATTAAGAACAATTGTCTATGACTTGCTTACCACAAGCGTTTTGCATGAGAATTCATTAGCTGAATTTCAGCTTTGTCTTCATAATCCATGCTGGAGCAAGTAGCGGCCAATAATTTTGAGCGAAATTTGTCTCTTCACGTCATTAATAAGGTTTCGGTACTACAAGGCAGTAGACTGCTTTAGAGACTTCCAAAAAAATGCATTTTTTTTAATAAAATTCTAAAACTATCCGAGAATATGTCTCCGAAACTTCAGTGGTCAATTCGATATATTTGAAAAACTGGAGCAGATTTAGTGGGGGAGTGTTCAGCAGGTTTGAATGCTCGGCAGAACTTTGAAACTCGTTTTCCCGGGGTCTTAATTTTAGTCATTAGTTTTAGAAAACGATGTCGGTGATATTAAAAAAAAAAAAAATAAAAAAAAATAATGTATAATCAAAAAAAAATCAATGCTATCTAGTTTCAGTTTTAAATTGTCTTCTATTTGAACTAAAAAGTTAAACAAAAATATTATTTAAACAACAAACAACAAACTTTTAAATAATTTTGAATTTACCAACTTCCACGGTATTTTTTTTAGTTCATATACAATAGAATATATGAGTGTCTCATAAAAATTAATAAAAAAAAAATTGCTTCGACTGTTTCAGATACATCGCACGATTTCCTTCACCGACACCGTTTCACGAGTTCAGATTGCAGCCGCTTCGGAAAACTCCCAACGTTGGAAAGTTCTCATATTTTTTGATACTAAAAAGTAGTGTTTGAAGCTTAAATATAGTACATTATTGTCTGAAAATTTCGTTTACCGAAATAATTTCCTTCCCTTTCAAAAAAAATTGCTAAAAAAACGTTTTTTTCGGATTCTAAAGGAGACCACTACTGCCTTAAGTTACGCACATAGGTAATGTTGACATAGAAAAATTTCACGAGAGAGAAAGAGTGAGAGTATAAAATTTAATCTCCTCAGAACAATTTTTTACCCAAAAATTATTTCACCCGAAAACATTACTATCGTTTATAGCAGATTTTATTAACCAAAATAGCAAATAGTATTAACCCTCTATAATTTCGTCTTTAATCTCGTGAATTAAATCGTTTTAGAAAGTGAATTCAATGTAGAAGTATAATTTTATATAATTGATAGTTAAAACATAAGTGGGCTATAAATATCGAAAGATTCAGCGTTAAAACACATCTAGCCAAAAATTTTCAGTAAAGGTCTCAGTCAAGACATAAAATTATACTGAAAATAAAAATTTCCGTCACGAGCAGATAGAAAAATTATGGCTATAAAACTACATTTTTTTATTTGAAATTTATTTATTACAGTCAAAAAAAAAAAGTAGTTTCAGTCAATCAAAAATGAACACAAAAATATTTTTTGACAACATAACTTATTTTGATTTTAACTGCAAATATTGCCACTTCTATAAAAAACAAAAATACTTCCATTTTCACAAAATGTTATGCAAATTAATTTTAAATTTTTTGTGAATACGTTTCGAATTTCTTTAGTTTTTGTTTACATTGAAAGGTTTTTGTAATATATATGTTTTTTAATATTGTACTAGGAAATAGAAATTTTTTATAATAAAATTTGTGGCACAAAAATAAGGCAAAGTTCAAAAAATCTTTTATGTCAGATAGTTAATAATTTTGAAAAAGAATTTCGAGTGAAACTAATTTGTTTTTTTTTTGTTTTTTGTATCATGGTCAAAGCTTACCTATAACGAATTTAATAATAAACATGCATGCTGTTATAAAATATCTAATATTTTATTAAATCTTTTGTTTGCACTGTGATTTTAGTGCAAAATTTTTTTAATAAAATTTGCATTATTGATTACAATAATAAAAAATAATAAAAAAATGAATTTCTTTGAAAGAAAATATTTCATATTTATATATTTATTTAATTTTAAAATAATTTAGTGGGAATTTTGGCAAAATTTAAAAATCAGTTTCTGTTAACACAATGAAATATTGTATTTGTTTAATTTTATTTTATTTTTTCATAAACCACTTTTCGTTTATATTTAATATTTCAAATTAAAATGTGCATTTATTTATTTGAGTTTTGCATAAAATTAATACCAGTTTATTATGAATTTTAGTTTAAAATGTTTTAGATTAATTCTTAAATTAACAAATCGCATTTTTTTAATAAAAATCTAATTTCACACTGAATAATTTTACTAATAATTTTTTAATAACTGAGTTTTTTTATGGAAATTTATCACTATTCTATGTTTGAGTTTATCTTAATTAATATGCAAAATTCACAAAAAAATATTATTAAGCAGCTTTCAACAGCAAAAAAAGAAATAAAAAAAAATCAACAACAAATATGTTATTTAGTTTTCATTTCATAAAATAGTGTTGCTTAATCTTCCTAAAATTTGGATTAATATATTTATTACAGTATATGAGAATAGGCTTTTAATTGTGTTTATTAATTTTCTTTTTCTAGAATAATTTTAAAATTCATTTGTGAGGTTAGGTTGAACTGGCTAACCCATTGGGTCTGTCATCGTTGATACGATACTTCCATAGCATTACCAGCCACACATTCCCTACATTTTCTGCTCTTCCTGTCCGCATTCAAACCTACATATATGAAAAGCGTGACGCCAAAAGGCTATGCCCGGTTAGCAGTCGCACCAACAGCCTGGAGTCCGTTCTCTTTACCGATAATAAAAAATTTTTAAGTTTGGTGTCATAACTTTTGCATACAGTTATCGTGTGTCTGCGTGTCTTGGCTTATTCTCAGTGTCTTTTAGTCTGACGAAGTGAGATTACTTCTTGTATATGCTTCACTATTCTCTGAAAGGAACTAGCTATTGCCTTCAATGTCCATGTAACCTGACACCCAGTAAATGTAAACTCTGCTTTTTTCTGACAGTGGTTTTATCGCTTCTTTACATAGTGCGACCAAAGCCTACTTCGTACTGATACAATTAAGGTCTTTAGGGCTGCTTGGCTTTCCACATAAATGTGTTTTCTCTTCTCTTAAAAACCAACACCTTGCAGTAGCTCTTCTGTCATTTTTGCAGCAATAATTTATGCTTTCAATGGTTTGGCAGCATAAATAACTATTTTAATTCCAGCTTCTACTCTTTTGTTCATATTAGGTCCAACTGTAAACTTTTTCAAAGCTTTTTTGTCTACTTCTGCTCAAATATAAACGGAGACTTTATCCATAACTCGACAAGGATAAGACATATGGCCATACTTTTTTTTTGCTTAGGTTGGCAGGACTGTTATATGTTGTGTTGGAAAATCATCGTGTGACTGAAAGAGAGATAGCTAGTGAGCTCAACATATCAAATGGATCCGCTCATAGCATTATTCACGATGTTTTGGGCATGAGACGTGTGTCTGCTCGACTTGTTCCAAAATTGTTGCTCATACGTCTCGCGATTATTTGACCAAAAACAACGTAAATATTGTTCCGCAAGCACCGTATTCACCCGACATGGCACCGTGTGACTTTTTTCTTTTCCCTAAACTCAAATTTCCGCTTCGTGGAAAGCATTTTCAGTCGATTAAAGTCATAAAAGAGAATTCGAAGAAGGAACTGAAAGCCATACCTAAAGCGGCCTACCAGAAGTGTTATGAAGATTGGAAAAAAAGGTGGCATATGTGTACCGCCTCTAATGGTGACAATTTTGAAGGGGATAAAATAAATATTGAAGAATAATTAACCGTTTTTGTTTTATTGCGCCAGTCTCGTTTATATTTGAGCAGAAGCTACTTATGCCAGCCCTTTACTCAAGCCATGCACCTCTGTTGTAGCTGGCAATGGCTTCCCGAAAGTTAGGCGCTGGATTACGTAGTCTAATCACCAACGCTACACTACTGTGGACGTAATTCCTCATTTTTAGTTGCCTAGAAGGGTAATGGCCGCACAGGAGTTAGGAATGTTATATTTTTAGCCAGTTGTAAATGGTTCTTGTGCCTGATTAGCTTGATATCCGATTGTTACCAAACACTCAGCGCCCATTTATACTGAGATATCGTCCATCGTAGACTGTAAGCATGGCAACAACCTATGCCATCCTCTTCAGCAATTCATTAACCGCAAGGTTTCAGAGCTGAACTGATAGCACTGCACTCTCTGGAGTTTCTCTGCGTACATTCCCATTTCTAATAAAAAGTATAAATTTTAATTAATTAAAGCTTCTATTCAATATAAAAAAAACTCACTTCTAATGGCCACTATACATACATAGGTATACTATATTTTATTGCAACAGTAGAACATCACTCACACCACAACCCTGTGACCTGTCTAAAATAACTGTCCAACCCTCCACACACACACACACACACACACACACACACTGTGAAGGTTGAATTTAGCTGTTAATGCTTCCATTTAGATTTAATAGTTGTGCACAATTAGCATAATTGATTATGTTGCTTGTGAACTTGCAGCTTCAGCTATAGTGGCAGCAGCAACAGCAAGAGCAACAGCAGCTGATGCAGTCGCTGTCGCCGTCGCCGACAATTAAACCATTCAACAGTAGAAGCCGACACTGTGTGTTGTTGTTGTTGTTGTTGTTGTTGTTGTTGTTGCAATGGAAATATAGAAAACAGCAACAAATAATAATTACAAGCGTGTAGCAATAATGGCAACAGCGGTCAGGGGCAAGCAAATAAATGAGCGAGCGATGCAACAGCGTCGGTCAGTGTGTGGCAACAGCAACAATTACAACAACACTAAATAATAGCTATTATTACTGTAACGACAAAGCAACAGCAGCAACAGCGGCAGCTGCATGGTGGTGGTGATGGTGATGGCATGAATAAACTACAAAAGCAATATCAACAGCAGCAACAATAACAACAACAACAACAATTACTGTTTAGTAAAATTATAGCACAGCTGCGCTCACCACTGATTGCCACTGTCAGTGTTGCATTTCAGCAATTTATCATCACAAAGTGATTTGTTAGTGGCTGCTGCATGCATTGCTAAACCTACTGCTACTGCTACTGCTGCTGCTGTCGCTGCTGCTCTTGATGCTGTTGTTGCCACTGCCCAACGCTTTATTGCATCCCCTGATGGATTTTCTTGTGGTTACAGCCACTACAGCAACCACCAGCAGTCAGTTGTTGATAACTTCTCCTAACATTTGCTGCTGCTACATCACTTCTTCGCATTTAGCCGGCACTTTATTGCTCTCTCTCTCTGTCCCTCTCACTCTCTGAACAATACACTTTGTTTGCTCTCCTCTTCTTCCAAGTTTTCGTAATTTTAGTTTCCATTTTTTTATTTTGTTTTCAATTTTTTTTCCGTTGCATCCGCGCTTTTGACTGCCACAGCTATACCGACTGTGTCTGTCCGCTCAATGCACTTGGCTATTTCAGTTTTATTCGCGTCGTTGTTGGTCTATTTCGTTCGTTGCTCCTTCGCGTGGTTTGTCCGTTCGTAGTCGCGTGATTATTTTGCGTTTCCAAAAAAAAAAAAAAAAAAAAATAAAACAGAAATATTTCTAAAACCGCGATATATATTGCGTGCACTATTTACTTGCCTCTTTTTCCTTATTTAATCATTGTAAATTTGCCA
Source organism: Ceratitis rosa (assembly GCA_037013455.1). Lineage (NCBI taxonomy): Eukaryota > Metazoa > Arthropoda > Insecta > Diptera > Tephritidae > Ceratitis > Ceratitis rosa. The sequence goes on along the minus strand of JAWMAG010000008.1, from coordinate 11,513,485 downwards.
AAGAGAAATTACAAAAATGAACTACAGGGACCAAAAGGATATGCCTTAAAGAGAAAATTGTTGTAATTCGGAATCTTAAATAAACGCGTAGGAATTATCTAAATATGAAAAAAAAATGAAATTAATGTGTTAAGAGTTTTGAAAGTTTTCAATTACTGATTGTTAAAAATAAGAAAAAAATTAAAAAAACGTACTACCAAAAGAAAGACGACCGTTAGTGTTTCAATATAACATACAACCTAGTGTCCTTCTGGTTATGAAAAAAATTTTGACGTGCCAAGAAAATTGAGTAATTATAATCACTTTAAAAAATAAAACAGAATTAACAACCGAAAATCCATTTAAATCAATTTCATTATTTCCTAAACTGAACTACAAAAATTATAACCATTCTCAGGTATAGTACTCATTTCCTACTCTACTGGAGAGAATTTCTAAATTCGAAAAATTAAAAAAAAAATAATAAAAAGGTCATAGGATAATAATTATTGTGAGTCGGTGCCAGTTAGGCATCGAGCTCATCATTTCAGGCATTATTTTACTAATAAGCAACATTGATTCTCTCGTTAAACTAAACTCTATTTTTGCAAAAATCACAATTTTCTCAAAATGAACAAAAAACTTTTTTCTCAAGACCTTGGGAAGAAACTGATCTCAATTCTAGATCTATTCTAGGCTATAATATATGCTTTTATGAAAAAAGTTAAGAGCTAAATTGGTTCAAAACTACTAGGGTACATTCTAAAGTGTAGAAATTTGAATTTTTGAGAATGGTACGATACCGAAACAAAATTATTATTTTATTTTTAAATTTATCCAACAATTTTTCTTCTGGTTTTGAGTGTAGTAAACTTTGAAAAATGGTGCGCTATATAGGAAAATATTAAAAAGTTATTCTTGCGGCGGCACAATGGCAAAAGAATAATCCATGCGATAGAGCGGTTGCCATCACAACCTTAATTTACGGACAAATTTCATCTCAATAGCCTTTTTTGTAACTCCTAACAAATTTTTTCAGTTTTTTTTTTTTTTGGTTCTAATGATAGGCTGTTTCCGCCCCAGAATAGCCACTGCTTCTACTTTCCAGAACCATGTTAATGTCGCCATATAGCTCTTACAGCTCATCGTGTCATCGTCTGCAGTATTTAACGTTGTCAGTGTACAAAGAACCATAAATCTTCCGGAAAACCTTTCTATCAAAAACTTCTGGCACCGACTCTACAGATGCTGTCATCGTCTAAGCTACGACGATGTTAAGCTTTATCTTTGGACAGCGAGAGATGATTTTATATGGTTTTGTTATGCACTTACTACTATGTCCTTGAGCTCGTTCAGCAATTTAGATTTTTAATTCTCTCAAAAATCATCGTAATCGCCATCCTTTCTTGGGTCTCTTTAAACGTTGTACGGATAAAAGTCATAGGGACTATATCTCATTTAAAGAGTAGCTGAATTCATGATTACGATTTAGTTTTTGGTTAAAATATTTAGTCTAGTAAAAAGTAATCAATTATTTTGGAATTAAACCGAAAGCTTCTTTTACAATAGTTAGAATTATAAAATTTATGTCAATTATGCATTCCATATCATTCGTCATAAACTGGAAAGCCCGGTTTATAAGGTGGGTGCATAACTACCTCCCAAACCAAGCTCTCAAATCATGTGGCAAGTTATTATCAATGTGTGTAGCCTGCCGTTGGCTGGATGAAATACAAATCCCCGACTGTTGATCAAAGCTTGGTGCTTCCAATTGCTGACATTACAGGTGCATAACTAATTTGGCCATAGAGGAGCAGCTTATCGTGGATGATGCTTTACCAAGTACACCAAACGCGCAACAAGCCCCTAGTGGTTTTCAAACCTGGCTTGAAGACCGTTTATGCTGGCTTACTAGCACCATTTTTATTTGAGAGCGCTACAAGTTATCCACTTTTCATCACAAGTCACCATTTGCTTCAAAAATCGCTCGATTTTATTACGATTCAGCAGCGTTTCGTATGCGGTTTTTTCTCGGTAACTCCAGCGGCACTCATAAATCGAGCTTTATTGCGTATCCAGCCTTTTTTAAGTGGTTCCAAACTATTTTTTGTGCAATTTTTAGCTCCTGAAAGATCGAAACAGTGCTCGTTCGATAACCAAACTCGATGGTTTCCACTACTTTATCGACATTTTCGATGAACGGCCTTGCACATCGTGTATCATCTTTTAAATCAAAATTACCAAAATTAAATCGAAGATACCAAAATAGTGCATGGATGTCTGTTACAGTATCAGGATCATAAATACGATTCTCATTTTCAGCTACCTGATTTGGGGTTTTTCTTTTCTAGAGGATAAATTTTAATATATTTTGTTGAGTCTACCTTTGACAGGCGCCCAGAAGCTACTGAGTTGAGTGATCAACACTTCTCCTCTCACATTTTTTAGTACAGAACATCATATTTCTAATGCCATTTTGTGGCACCGAATCGCACTTATAGAACGCGAGATACAGATCGCTAAAGCCATCTATTGCAAAATGAATGGATTACTTTGCACTAGACCAAAGAAAAACTGAGAGTCTTTGCCAATTATTTCAATTAGAACTTCCAGTCCGAAATTTATTGTCATTAATTTGAATTTAAGTTCTCTGTTAATTGTGGTGAGTGCCACCCCCTTATAAAAGAGAACATCAATTTTCTTATCTCAAAAAAAAAAATGCTTTTTTTGCTTTCCAATTTTCGACGAAAATGCTACTGAAAACTGTTTATGATGGAGGCAGCAACTCTTAAATACCTTTTAATTTTCACCATAATTTATTGAATTTAATATTTGCTACTATCATATGAATTAATTTAATTAAATGTCATGGAAAATTAAACAAAAAGTTATTGAAAAAAACTTAAAAGTGTTGAGAAGTAAAAAAAATGTGCATACAATTAGTTCTTTTAGCATGTTGCTAATGCGACAAAGTTTATTAATAAAATATAAATTATTATAGGTTATTTAAACACAATGCAAAAAACGATAGAAAAAAAATTATAGTGAAAAATAAAAAAATAGAAACTAAATATTTTTGCGGAAAATTTTAAAACAATATACTAAAAACGACACTACTAATTATAATAAAATATTAAAATTATTAGTTGACATATTAAATTTCTCTTGAGTGTAGTAAATTAAAAACTAACTGTAAAAAAGTGTGAGTATTGAAAAAAAAATCATATTACAAACATACTTATAAAAACCCTACACATTGAATTAATTACATTAATGCTAATAACTCTTTTTTATGCCAACGCTGGTCTATAATTGATGATTTCCATGGAAAATATTATTATAAGGCACGACCTTTTTTGTAAACATATTTTAATTATATAGCTTTTTGTGTGTTGAATTTCTTGTTTGTTTAAAATATTAAATTTAATGCGGCTTCTAGTTGAGCTCTTGAATGCCACATCATTAAGCTTGCCAAATTCAGGCAACCACCAAAAGAGAGCAACAATTTTCAAACACCTACAACAACAAATAATAATAGTAATTTGTTGACTTTGTTCAAATGCACTGTATAGTAAATAATAACGAATATATGTATATAAACATACATATATAAATACGTATTTATGTATATAAATATGTATATATTTAGTATATGTGTATATATTTACATTGCAACATAAAGCAAATACAAGTAGAATGCCACACCAAATGAATTTGTCTCACTGGCATGCGATTTCCATATACCATAAATCCATAAGCATGCCAAGCGGCACAGAGGTTTTCCCCAGAATCTCCAAATGTCAAACATTAAATGCCAATTTCAGTAAAGTGCAAAACTTTCTGAACTCTACAGCTTTTAAGATTTAGCTTGCTCTGCTCTGCTCTGCTCTGCTCTGAAGAGCAAATAAATTTGAAATTGCAGCAACTCACCGCAGTACCCAGTTAAGCCCAGCCCAGCCCAGTTTAGCTGTGTTTGTTACAGAGCTATGCAACAGACAAAAGCCAATGCCACATGGCGGGGAAACGTCAATTGAATTGCTTGAAAGTCACTACTTTTGAACTGAGCGAACGTAATGAATGCGCTACACAATGAAACAGGAAGCACATCAGGCATTGCTCGGCACTGGCAACATAAAGCATTCATTTGCAAGCAGGCAGGCAGGGAGGCAGCCAGGCAGGCAAGCGGGCTAGCTGGATGAGTCAAACGGAAAGTTGGGTAGCAAGTGGGCAGGCACGGTTTGTGTGTTTGGAGATTAACAAAATGCGAAACAGTGTTTCAAATGCTTCATTTTGAACATGATCACATAGGCCTGCGAAAAGAATTATTTCGTACGATAATCGAGACGAAGAGATACTCGTATATATACTGAATTATATATATATTCTATCATAGTTTTGCAGGTATCTGACCTCCTGTAACTTATTTGCAGCGCTCAATATTCTTATGTTGTTGTTGTTGTAACCGCAAAAATATTCCTCAACGTAATTTTTGGGGAATGTTGCGGGAGTGACAGTCCTTGGCCGGATAAAAAATCCGGGTCGTTCCGGTATAAAGACCCGACTGTCGCGGGAACTGTTGGATTTTAGTCGCCTCATACGACAGGCATGCCTTACAGCGGTTAAATTCTTGAACCCCTGACCCGCAGGGGTACTCAATATTCTAATAGCAGTAGTCTATGAACTTTCCAAGTCTCACCGATCGAATGCCTTGTCGCTCGCCGCTCGAAAAATGAAGAATAATATGCGAGCGTAATGTAGTGTTACGGAGGGCTACTTTGTCGAAGAAACCAGTTCTGAGGTAATAAAATCAATGAATTTTGTACAACGATAACTCACCATCTTGCAAACCTATTATTGTCAACGTATTTCTGGTCAAAAATTCAACAACTACCACTTGTTGGCTTGAATGTTCATCAGATAGGGATTCGTTCGAATTTTTTCCATTTTCGAAACTCAAACTAATCCAAGAACCTATTTGCAGTCAATAAGGACAAGAAAGGAGCATTTGCGATAGAAACTGAAGTTGATCTCTTGGCTTAAGTGCAGTATTGTGGAAGAAGCTTACTTTGAAGGCGATCCAATAAATTGTAATATGATGTTTACTCGTTAATTCTCGTTACTTTTCTTACATAATATACGTCATTGATGAACCTAATGACGAGCTGAGTTCATATAGTCTGCTCAGTCGCCGACATACTCTCTTAACAGTAACAAAGTTCTCATTGGTGGGTCCTGTTTTAAGTCAAGCTCTGTCTTTAAGGAGATCTTTACCACCACTGTTCGTGTGCTCACGATAGTCGCCTGTCTAGTCAGTCAGTCATGTGACTCACTGCTCGGATTTTGTTGCAGATGAATTTTTAAATTTTAATTTCTGCAAATTCCATTTCCATCGATCATCAATGAACTAGTATATTACTAGTATGATGCTGATGTATAGTTGGACACTCGAAAATGTATATGCATTTTTATGTGTGCAAGTATGAAAATGATGAGTTGCCAACAGACTCTTTAGAAATGCGTTGTGAGTCAATACGAAGAAAACTGGCCAGCAAGGTTATGTTACGAATGAACTATCCTTTCGTTTCATTGCGTTCGGGTTCTGACAAAAGGCCGGCAAGAATTTTGCTAGAAAAAGATGATTACACCTTATAGATTTCTACAAATGATTTTGTTCAATAATATTTCAGATAATAATTTTTTTTTAACCAACCCAGCTACAAGGTGTGCTGAGAAAGGTATCACATTGCATCGTATTTGTGCAAAAATCATTTTAATCTCCTAAACAGCATGCTTTTACCACTGTGCAACAGCTTGCTAGAGGCATTGCAATCATATTTTTTGGTACTTTTATGTTGTTGCTGTTACCAGCAGAGAGATGAGCTGACATCAATTGAAAATGCTATAGTTGTATGGCCGTAAACTTAGCCAGAGAATCAGCTAGGCAAGTGAGGCGGTACCAACTGAGTACTTGTACGTTAGTGCTGTATGCAGCGAGCGAGCAGTCTTAACCTTCTGCATCTCGTAGCCTTCTTGTAGCCAATGCCAGCAGTTGCCTCAACCAATTCGCAGTGTTGCTGCATGAATTGAAAGGAAGTGCATTTTCGCTACAATTTAGCAAGGTTTTCGGCTTGAATGCAAAATATCTATTTTTTTTTTTGGCTCCTTTGACTCATTTCTGTAGAGTAAATAAAATAAAAATAAATTGCACTTAAATTTGGGAATTTATTTTTGGTTGCCGAAAAGTCCATGCTGATTGGGTTTTCAGTGATTCAGTGTTGCGGTGTTGGTTGACTAGCACGAAAATTTATTTAGATACAGTAGATACCCTATAGGTTGTACTTTGTATGGAATGAGCGAAAAAAAATTGTTTTTAAATTTTAAATGCACAAAAAATTTCAGTTAATTATTGCGACCATGTTTTATGTGAACTGCTGAACGGCTTAGCTTTGAGCTCTGCGGACTATAAAAGAGAAGATAGTTGTGGTTTGAATTTGGTTGAAAACTTCAACTTCTAAGCTCTAAGGGAAGTTCAAGCGAGCTGCAGTTCAGTTAGGCTAAACGCAAGTCTTCTCTAGAGGAATCTAGTTATAGGATACGTCCATATACTACTCTAACATACAAATTCTGGAAGAGGTGTACTACACAACCTCCAAATTCATCTCTATTCTCACTTCAAGATTGGCAATAAAATGTAGAAGCACTCTAAATAGACTCTCGAGAAAATTCCTTACGACCATGAAAAAATATATAGACAAAATATAGAGAGATACCGTGCAAGAGCCCGGAATAGCGGGCTACTGATAATAACACCCCTTGTTAGAAAATTCTCTATTTTGTGAGAAGCTTTTGTTTCATGTCAGAAATGTCATGTCGGAGGGCTTGAGGTTTCTTGCCGAGGGGTGACCTTAATCAGAAAAATAAAATTTTAACAATTTCGGATGTTGGTCGCAACATGACTCGCATCCTGCTCCCCTGAATGGCAGTACGCAATGCTAACCACTCGGATATTGCAGCCATTCGGAAGGCCAGGGTCCGACCAACATCCAAAAAATTGTACGAAATTGATTTAAAAACAAAAAAAAAAGAAGTTAATTAACTGCGGTCGCCACTAGGCAGGGAATGCTAGGCTCTCCAAGTGTGTTTCTGACATGAAATACCCTCATAAAATTCCATTGGACGTTCGGAGGCGGCTCAGCATAACCTGCGGTCCCTCCATTTATAGGAAGTTATCAAGACGCCTGGCACAAATCGGAGGAGGAGCTCGACCGTATCAAATCGATGTCGTTGTGGTAGCTGTTCTATGGTTGAGGGCTTCATTTACCTAGTTAAGATTATCCAATTTATGTGAAATATGCACCGTTTTGCTCGATACATTTTTCTCATTTTAAAGGTGATATCATTATGGCTTATAGAAACCCTTGTTTCTGCTGTCATCAATCTAATTTGACAGCCTGCTCTTAAAACCAATTCATCAGCAGCCCGATCATTTGCCTTAGACAGGAAACACGTGGCACGAGTGTCGATCTATAATGTGGATGCATAAGAACCTCCTTGTCAAGCACTTGGATTTTCCACTCTTGTTGATCAAAGCTGGCTAGTTGTGGGCCTTTAAAAAAATCTTTCTTTATAATGCCGCTATAAAACCGATATGGATGCTTGGAACCTAGTTGTGGCGTACAGTTTGCGCGACAAAGCAACAAGCTGAACGTGCCAGAAGGGATGGGACTTACTATCCTTGTAAAGTGAAACACTGAGTCCCTGCAGCCCATTCCTAGCCAATGGAATATTATATTTTGATATAGTTTTTAAGATTTGCTAACTTATCGTAAGGCTTATGACATTGAAGAATATTCAGTAAAGAAATACAAATGATAAAAAATAGAAAACCTTCATTTAAATAAAAATCTTCTAATTAAAATTATCTTTGTACTCTCTCCAACAGATATCCTGCCATTAAATGAAGATTGAAATGCAACCCAATACAAAAATTCCAGAAAATAATTTGTAAAGACAGAATTGCCAGCAAATGTTTGTATGTAAATCCTGGAACCAACAAGCTTGCACTCTACTTGGCTTAACAAAGAAATAGTCTCCCAATTACAACTATACTCGAAACGGTAAGCCCAACTAATAGCGGCAACAAGAACAACAAAATTGAAATTGCCAGTTATTAGAAGCAAATCAAAAGGGCATCAACAAAGCTCTTACAACTATTTTTCTCCTTAATTGAGTACATAAGGCTCATACGAAAAGAACACACACACACTCACATTCTCTCACTCTCATTCTCACACACACACACTAAGAGCAGCAACAATATTTGTGCTTGGCCATTTGCTCTCTCTCTCTATCTGATTTACATTGCTACGTTACAATACGTTTAACACACGCTCCTCTCTCACCATACCACACCACACCAACACCACACCATATGCTCCGAATGCAGCTGATGAGTGCAAGAGAAAAAGTGCTAACTGCATATTATTGGATATGTGAAATATGTGTGTTTGTGTAAGCAGAGTGATTAAAAGTTGTTGCAACAACAAAAGCAACAAAGGCTGGAAAGCAGTGCAGAACGTGTGCAACAACAACCGCAATAGCAACAACAACAACAACGCGAGCTGTAAGACAAATGCAAATGTGAAAAGGAAAGCATTGGTTAACTGTAAAGGTATAAAGCTCAGAGATATAAAGGATCAACAACAAGTGCTACAACAACAACAACAACAGCAACAACTATTTATGGCACTCACAACGGCGAAACATAAAACAAATTTATGTCGGTGAAGAAGTGTTGGCATTGGCAACAGCAACAACATCGGTAAAACGAAAAAGCGACCGAAAGGAAAGTACGAAATAGACGAAAAAGCAACAGGAACGCAAGCAACAGTTAAGCGAATAAATTCAAAACGTATAGTTTATTTACGGAGCAAAGCGTAGGAGAGCAATAAAGTAAAGGCAGCGTTAAAGTGTGTGCAATACAACGAGCAGAAGTGAGAGGTAGAGTGTGAGAGAGAAATAGAGTTAGCCAACAAGAAGAGAGTGTGCACAAGTGCAAATTGGAAGCAAATTGATCACCAGCACGGCGTACATACGTGTAAAATAATACCAAACAACAATAGCAAAAGCAACAGGAGCAGTAGCAGAAAAAAATCAGCCGTTGTCATGAGGATCATCGCACCATTTCGGGCCCTGGTCTTGGCCCATTTGTTCTATTGCGTAGCACCAGCTGGTGGTAAGTACATAATAACTAAAAATAAGTGATTTAATTTTCATACAATTTGAGTAAATTTGGTATATATTTTAATAATAATTTTAGAAATGCGATATGTACATAGGGTAGGCATGAAATTTTCCATAAAAATATGCAGACACTTATATTTAAATGAATTATTTAATTTGATTAACTAAAATATATAAAGGAATCTGTAGTCAGTGTGTGCCGCAGATCCTCAAAATCTCACAAATATATAACTAAATATTTATATTTTCCATTCTGTCTCCTAATTGAATATTTACGAATTTCAAAGAAATTGAACAGAGGTTTACCTTTAACTTGTTTAAATTAAGTAATCCTTTATGGAAAGACCGAGAATTCCAATTTATTTTAATATTTCCATTAATTGTATTGTATGTGACATGGCGTATGAGTAACTTTTTTTTGTTTACTTGAAAATATAATTTTGAAAAATTCTTTTTTATTATTTTATAATTTTTATTTCATAGTAAATCTAAAATCAGGAGTAAATATTGTATTATTTAGTCAAAATTTCTATCGCTTAGGTGATATTGATATCGAGGTGTTAAAATGACTAGCAGGAAATGAATAATTTTCGCTCGTAGAGACGTTATTGTTACTTTTCAATGTGCCAAGCTTTCAAAATCTTCCAACAATTGCTTCAGCAAATACTTAAATTTCAATATGGCCCAACCGATAATACTTGCCTGTGGTATAGTGGCCCTGAGCCATATTTTCATGCGACATAGAGTATAGAAAGCACGTTCGGAGTTAATGTTTATGATCGGAAATCTGCAAAATATTCGAAGATAATAATGAATTACTATTTTTCGTAAATGAAAATGGTCAATATCACATCGTTTTCAACACAGGCATTTATTTAATTTTTTTAATTTTTTTTGGTATTTTTTTCGATCGATTGATTTAAGGTTTCTTTCGCTGGCATCCAGATTTAAACCTAGTTGCTTTTACTATGAAAAAATCCGACGAAAGTTTCATTCAATTTCTGTCTCCGAGTTTGAAACGTGAGAGCCAAACATACTGGTTGTTGTACTTGGTGTCGTTTACCAAACCGAAAGATTCTTGCTAAAAGAACATTTAGGCCAATTTGCTTATTAATAACTTCATCCTTATGGAATTTGCAGATGGTCTTAATAAGATATCATAGGTTTTTTATATTATTAATTTCAATATTACTTGTAAACTATTATATATTATATTTGTTTCATATATTCAGCAAACCCGAACCACTGAATCGATCCCAAGTCCACTTCTGAAAAGAAAAAGTAGTTCCCATGTCAATAGAGGAAAACTGCCGCAAAATCTTTATTTGTGTTTATTTGTAATATTTCCCTTTTTCGCCTAACATTCCTTTCACTCCAAGCATTTGCTGAAGCGATTTTCGACCGAGCTCCTCCTTCAATTTGTGGTTTTTGCGTCTCGATATTTTTCCAACAAATGCAGGGACCTACAGTTTATACTAAGACGCCTCCTAACGGCTGATGGTTTTTTATGAGGACCTTTTGATTTTCATGACAGAAATACGTGTACAATCGGAGGGGTTGACATTCCTCGACGAGGGGCGACCGTAATTAGAAGATTTAACTTAATTTTTTATTTAAATTAATTTTCTATAATTTTTTTGGAGCTTAGTTCGACACCAGAATTTGAAACCGAGCTTTCCGAATGGTAGTACGTAATGTTAACCACTTGGCTACCGCATGAATTGATGGCACGGTTGTATTCGGTGTGTGCCTACCCAGTGGTCTCCAAAAGGAGGTGGTCCTGCAAAAGTGTTCCTCCACTAACAAATGTTAGGGAAACAGCATGCATTGCGCGGGTATACCGTAAAAATAAGTGCCGCCTTTCTCTCAAGATGGCGTGGGGGAAATTAACCCAGTGTACTTGGTGTGCAATACACCCAGTGTCTTTAGGTACCGCCAATCGCTAGAGAATTATGCAGGTTAATACATATTTTTTGTGTACTAAACTTTTGCGTGGTTAGAGTTCAAAGCCAGTTGAGGATGGTAGAAATTATTTCCTTTTTTTTTAGTTTTGGGAAGGAGTGTTTCAACGATGGAGCTGGAGCTTGGCGGCATCAACGGAGAAGCACCGAAGTTGGGTACGCGCACTCGACTGAGAAACCGATAAGTATCTTTTTGCTTGTCTCCTATTTGTAAACGTTTTTCTTTGTGCCGACAGTGTTCCTTCCTCCGGTCTACCATACCCATCCCTCTAGCATACCGCACTCAGAGCCAAGTTACTTAGGCTGATTAAAGTTATCTCAGGCAGCACGGGAGATGTGCGAGTGGCTTCGTAACCAGTTTGGTTTGGCCATACCTCAAATGCCTGTCGAACTTGTTTGTTTTGCCACTTTCCATTTTGTGCGAATTTAGACGTTGACCGTCATGTATGCACAATTTCATGTAAACATAATGGATTTCTTTTTACTACACCTCATCTTTAAGTTTTAAATAAAGTTCGCATGACCTTATTTTCTTTATAAAAGTTTATAAAATACCGAATTGTAAATATAACACAATCCTGCCAGGATTATCATACATTTGGCTGTATTTGAAATATTTTATCCGATTTTATGGAGCTTCGTTGCGGTTACTAGGTATGGGTGCCAAATGTACTCACCTAACGGGCGACATTTAGCGATTAAAGTATAATATATAAAAAAATGCTTTTATTTTTCATTTTTTGATTTTCAATTTTTTCATTTTACAACCAATTTATTATGCAAATAATTAATTTATGCACACAGTTTTAAATGAGAAAAGAAAAAAAGTCACTTATTATGGCAGCACTAAATAAATAAAAGTAGTCGTAAATAAATTGAAAATAAATCGAAATTAATATAAAAGAAATTTAGCAGTATTTAAATGCGAAAAACCTGAAAAAAAAATTAATACAAAACAACGTATGCAGACATATTTATTAGCACTTGTGCATTTTACAAAATAAATAATAATAAAAATGTTTATTATAATACTATGTATGTACATACGTGTATAATAATTAGAGTACGCATTTAATTGAAATATTTGAGAATATAAATACGTACTGTTGCTGCTGCTGGGATTTTACTGCAATTAAAACGAGTGATTTGTCAAACAAAAGCAACAAATACCAAAAAAATAAAATACAACAACAGACAACAATATAATATATTGAATGCAATACAAATAAAATTAACTTTCCATTTATTTAAGTTTCCTCAACCTCAGCTCTTCTTTCTGACAACCCAGCAACAACACCAACACCAACAAGCAGGCAAAAAAGTTAATACCAAAATCACCACAAATGCCACAACTGTCATAATACCATTCTAATAACATTTTAATCAATGCATTACGCAATCAATAGTTGCAATCTGTACTGCACTTGTATACTAATTAATGTGATTATTCGAGCGTAGTTATTAGTACGCACACTAGTAGCTGTTGTGTGTGCTGAGTGGTTGGGTAGACTCGAAAAGTGGTGACCACATCAGTGGTGGTGGTTCGTGGTGGTGGTTGTTGTTGGTGGAAGTGAGAGGCTGAGAGTGCGTATATAAATGTGTGTGCGCTCATGAGTTAATAAAAATTGACAGACTACAACAACTGCAGTAGCTCTCTATTTCTCTACACCTCTCGTTCTCACTCTCTCTCTCCCCCTCTCGCTCTCTGCATGGTGCAACTATTAAATTTGAAAATGTTTTATAAAAGTTACATAATTAAATTAAAATCAACTCGAATAACCAACAAGCAACTTTTCTGATTGACTAAGTGAGCAAAGCTTTACCGAGGTAATTAACAAGCGGGCGACGGAAGGGATTTCCAGAAATTTATTGAAAATTGATGGGTGATGAGATGCATCAGAAATCGGTCAAGTTGTAGCAAAAAAAAAAAATAAAAAATTGAGATATACCTACAGTTGCAATGTGCAACTCCTTTACTTTGTACTCTCTCTCTCCCTCTCCCTTTTATACTTATTCCACCTACTCTGTGTCATTTAATGGCCGATTGAATTTGTTATCCATGACAGCCAATCAGTGGGAAGGACATTTAACTAGAATGAAATATATAAGAGTAATAAATGCTGGTTAGCTAATTTAATTACAAAAAATTTGGTCTTCTTCCAGTGGGACCATCTACATATTCCTTATATACACACACACTAAAGTGAGATCGATAAAATAAGACATGCACATAATATGAGCACAGTTTTAGCTCGCAGGAAGTAGTTTATTTTCCAACTGCTCACTTCGCAGAAATTGGTGTTTGCTGTGGAAAGAGTGAACCAGAGCAGAGATCCAGAATGTATACTGTTGGTTTGAATACATTTGAATGATATCCTTTAAACTTTTGTATACATATTCACCCATTCTTATTTGCATGGAGTCTCACCACATAATTACTACTTTCAGTTTTAAAAGCACTCCATACTCATACACAACAACATGCATAAAGTTTGAACATTCTGACGATCTTTTACACGGTGTGGAAAACCGATGATCGTTCGGTTTTTTATTGATTTTTGAAAATATGATAACTCTGTGTACCTTTGTCCGACTTAAGTCAAAATATGCGCCGTTTTGTTCGTAAAATTGTTACCAACGAGATGCCAACTTCATTATACTCCTCTCGTAGAAGGCTGCGTCCCTATTGGTAAAAAACTCGGAGAGCCAATTTTCACAGGCCTCTCTTGAGGCCAACTTCTCACCATTGAGCGCGTTCGCCATGGGCAGCAAAGGATGGTAATCACTTGGTGCCAGGTCCGGACTATAAGGTGGGTGCATTAGGACCCCACATTCGAGCTCCTAGAGTATCTGTCGCGTCACCAAAGACGTGTGTGGCCTGGCGTTGTCCTGATGGAACACAATTCGGCCTCGGTTGATCAAAGATGGCCTCTTCTAGATGAGTGCTGCTTTCAAGCGGTCCAGTTGTTGGCAGTAGAGGGCCGAATTGAGCGTTTGGCCATAGGGGAGCAGCTCGTAGTAAATGATTCCTTGCCAATCCCACCAAACACACAGCAAGACCTTCCTGGCCGTCAATCCTGGCTTGGCCACCTATTGTCTATTTAGCTCTACAAGTTGTTTGGTATCAAACGGTTCGTTTAAATCATTCTCGAGCCTTATGAAGCTTTACGGGTTAATCAGCGTATACATTTTCGTGGATATTAGAATCAGACATAGACGCAGCTATGTATCATGCAATCCAATGATACCTTAAGTTCAACCTTAGGTTATGTCGATTCTTGCCTCTTACGCTTTTTCTTTTGTTTGATGCATGATGAATATCAGACCAAAGCTATACTGATGAGCCCCAATCGGCTTTTTGATGGTGTCCTTAAAACGACTTTAAATGCGAGAAGGATTAGTTTGGGATAACTGTCGCAGACTGTGGAGTCTCACTTGCAGTGGATTGGGTAGAGCATATTTAAGTATCAATGATGCGTCATACTTCCGTCCGTCTTTGTGCTGCTACATAGCTAAGCTAGTCGTTCGAAAGTTCGTACTGTGCGGTATATAGGAATCTAAAAATGCCGTTCCATACCGAGTTGCCCAGTTATAGCCGTAGAAATTATCTACTTTTATTTATTATTATTACATTGCGGATATTTTTTTACCTCTTCTACCCGAAATTATCTGTACCTACAAACTGTTAAATACTCAAATAGTTGCCACATAGAATTCGCCACTTTAAGTTATTAATGATTTTTATTTAAAGCAAAGAAATACTCATTATCAATCACGTTCGTGCGCACAAATCAGTGAAAATTAATTTAAATTCATTGTAAATAGCTTTTAATTATAAAAATGCTCAATTCTCCGTAAGTGCACCAGTGTCCTTCCAATCACATAAATATATATGTGCGTTTATGTATGTACACAGCTGCGTTTTATACAGTAAATTAAACGACATTTTAAATTAATAACATTTTCAGTTGGTTATTATTATTTTTTTAATTATACTACTACTGATTTGCTTTTATTCTCTTTTTATTATAGGTTTTTTTGTACTTATCAACTTTTTATTGTTTCTTTAATTGCTTTTTTTCACCATGCAACTTAATTTATGAAAATAAAGCTTAATATTATGACCTGATTCATGTTTGACTAACGAATAATTAATTGCGACCGTTGACAAGCATATTATAATGGGATTTCAATTGGCATTAAAAATAATATTATGTGTTCATAATGATAACATAAAGACTTATTGGAGTTTAAATTATCTTGTTCGCTCTAATGAATTTTGTTTTAAAAATTAAATTGACATTTGTGTAATGAATGATTTAACATTAAAGAGCCAACCCATTGTTTTACCTTTTGGTCTGTTTAAAATGTTTTTTTTATTAAAGTTTTCAAACATTTTAACTTAAGTCATAACGCTTTGATTTTTGAAGTTTTACCCAGCCGAATTGTGAGGCCACAAAATATTCAACTTCAAATTTAGCGTCGCTTTGACGTTTAAAATAAACTCTATATACACGCAGGTTCCGACAGAGAATGTTCAAAAACACCAACTGCACGCCCACTATCTCCCCATACCCATAGATTCAAAGTACCCAGTATAATTTTTAAATTTGTATAGTTATGTATGAAGAAATATTCAGTGAATTATGCAAGCAGCATTAAATTCCTCGGCTAATTAACGGTGATGGCAGGTTTTCGCTAACACAGCAGGTGAATGAGAGACGCACGAGAGCAGAGCGGTCTCTGCGTTGCATGTCAGCGGCAATCAGCAATGATGTCTGTCTTTGTACCAAAGAGTGTGCATGTATTTGAATACTATGCCGAAAAACCACCACAGCCTCTGGTGCAGCTTTGGCTGTCATTCCATATGCGCGCTGGCCGCGTACCCGTTTAGCCAAGTGCCGTTGGGTCTCATGTCAAAATGTCTGCTTGTGTCATATCTCTGAAACGTACAAATAGAGCTTTGTACTTGGATGCCTCTTCACATATACATACACTATGTCTGCACCTGAGGCTGTGCAAAGTTTCGTAATAGACACGTCTCCCAAGATACAATTGAGTGTACTATTATATTATTTTTATGCTACAATAAAATAAAAAAATTAAATAAATAAATAAATAAAAAACAAAATAAAATAAAATAAAATAAAATAAAATAAAATAAAAAAAAAATAAAATAAAAAAAATAATATAGAATAAAATAAAATTAAATTAAATTAAATTAAATTAAATCAAATTAAATTAAATTAAATTATATTAAATTATATTAATTTAAATTAAATTAAATTATATTAATTAAAATAAAAAATAAAATAAAATAAAATAAAATAAAATTAAATAAAATAAAATAAAATAAAATAAAATAAAATAAAATAAAATAAAATTAAATTAAATTAAATTAAATAAAATAAAATAAAATAAAATAAAATAAAATAAAATAAAATAAAATAAAATAAAATAAAATAAAAAATAAAATAAAATAAAATAAAATAAAATAAAATAAAATAAAATAAAATAAAATAAAATAAAATAAAATAAAATAAAATAAAATAAAATAAAATAAAATAAAATAAAATAAAATAAAATAAAATAAAATAAAATAAAATAAAATAAAATAAAATAAAATAAAATAACATAAAATAAAATAAAATAAAATAAAATAAAATAAAATAAAATAAAATAAAATAAAATAAAATAAAATAAAATAAAATAAAATAAAATAAAATAAAATAAAATAAAATAAAATAAAATAATATAAAACAAAAAAAAATAAAAGAAAATAAAATAAAACAAAAATATAATTAAATAAAATTAAATAAAATAAAATAAAGTAAAACATTAAATTAAATTAAATTAAATTAATTCAAATTAAATTAAATCAAATTGAATTAAATGAAGTACCAAAATTAAACTTAAATAAAGGCAAATAATATAAAATATAATTAAATAAAATGAAAAAGTGAAAACAAAAAATTCTAAATAGGAAACAAATCTCTCGCGATGCTTGTGTATCTCGCTTATTGGGTTCTATTCATATTCCTTTAAGCATGATGTCGACGGTTGCATGTGCCTCCCGCTATTCAGAAACAGCAGTAACAAGGATTATGCTGAAGCAAACACCAACCGCGGCTTCGTGTTAAATTGAATAGGGCTATCTAATGCAAAGCGCCACAACGAACGGCAAGCAAACGTTGGCCGAAGTTGGACATCACCACCGCAAAAGTGTCGTATATGCGCTATACAAGCATACACAAATCCGTGCATACGTGTACATATTTATGTTTATGTAAATGTAGCTGACTGATTGCTCTATGATGGTGTTATTGTTGTTGTTATTCCTGTTGACTTATTTGACGGTTTTCGGCGGATTTGTTCCTCATATCTTTTATTTCTATAGCTGTAGCTTTGAGTATTGTTGTTGTTGTTGTTGTTGTTGTTGCTTACACAATGACACATCTACATTGCCTTTTCGTGTCTCGAGGTCTCCTACCGTTAGCTTGCATTGCCTACCAAAACGCGTAGTGCTCTGTATGTCACAAGGTGTTCCGTTGCGTTGCAATTTAGAAGCGCGTCTAACTGAATTACTGCTGTAATTGTTGTTGTTCTTGTTGCTGTAGTTGTTGTCTGTTGGCAGAGGATGTGAAATAAAATTTGCATTTTGCTGGCGGCAGTAGAAAAGTAGAACGCATGCATTGTCACCAAGTTTTGTATGGGAAGCTATGTATGTACGTGTATGTTATGTATGGAGCATGTATGTATGTATGTACATGGACACCCACTTATATAGATTGTTGTAAAAGCACACAGTTGCTTATACATATGTGCATACATGTATAGATATCAAATTTTAAGGTGGGACGAGCTACAATTTTACTTATATACGAGTTTTCTTGAAAAGTATCTCTTTATCTTTTCCTCTAATTGAAAATGAGTTAGAAAAAGAGGTCGGTAATTACTTATCGGCCTTATTTCCAGCCAGTCAAGTACTAGTGCTCTCATTGTAGAATTGCTTCAGATTGAAGAGATATCGCTAGCCATATTCCCGGCAACACCTCAGCATTTTAGCAGAATTCTTTGTACAGCTCCAACGTCTCTACGATAATATCAGTCAAAGCTTGTTTTGGTTAACTTAACTATCTTCATCTACTATCAGTTTTTGCCTTTGATCTGATCTGTACTTCTCTTTCTCTGTAAAGCTTATTCACGGAAAAAGCTTTTCTCTAAAAACTCTTCATCTTTGACTCATTCTCTAAGCTCCAATTTGTCGACTTTTGATGACTCGATAATTTTGCCATGAAGGGTCGATTTGTAGACTCTGTAGGATATTTCTGGGCCAAGCCAAAAATAATACAAAGGCAGCCTACAGTAATCGTGAGTCAACTGCTGCTAAGGCATTAGAGGATAAAGATCTCTTTATTATACTTCCCGCTTTGTTAGGGTCCTAGTAAGGTACTACTCTCCGCACTTTCAGCTAATTGCAATGTGCATCCTGATATTTTCTATCAAAATGTAGGAATCTAAGGTTTATTCAATGCCAAACTCGCACAGTTGATGTTTTCTTATGAGGAGCTTTTTTATGTCACAATTCAGCTCGGACGGGTTGAAAATTCTTTCTTAAATGAAAAATTGTCGATGTTGGTCTGGATAGCCTCCGCATGGTTGTACGCATTACTATTCACTCCACCACTGTGACATACCATTCTACCATTTTGGGAAAGCCCTGTTGAGCTACTACTCCCCGCTTTAACGGACATACTCTCACTTAGTTGTGAAGAGGTTCTACTCCTTCCTATACTTACAGGAAACCATAAAAAGACGAACGAGTGCGAATAATTATAAAAATTCTAGATCTTTTTATTTTTGTAAAGAATTTCGACATCTGGTGAAAGGGCCTCAGCTATACAATGGGTTCGTCATTGTGTTCAAACGTAAATGCTGTTGGTGGGAGTAAAAGTAAAGAGTTTGTGGTTGGAGAAGGAGTTCACATAGAATCAGATTCTACTATAAAAGCGAGAGTTCATAGCGCTTCTTCTGTAAGGAGAGTCCTGATATCATTGTATCCGTAGTTGAGTTATACTTTATCAAGCATATTTCTTGTAAATCTTCATTTGGTTGAATATCAGATTCAGATTTGTTGCCTCAAAACACATGCCATGCACCACGTAAGTCTATAATTATTTCCTTTCTCATGTCAGTTTCTTGAATTTATGTATTGTAGGACTGTTCTCAAACATGTAATATTCGGTTATGCTCTTGCTTGCGCAGCCTAGTGTTTTTCCAACTTTTTCGCTAAGGAAAGTAAGACACGCCGAGTAGCACGACTCTTCCGTACATTCTTCAATCATCACTAAATAACTTCGTCACTAGGTTTATATTTGTTTGCTCTTATGCTAGAATACATCCTCGTATAACCTACAAATGTCCACATCAATTCCCACAAACTTAGTTTTGCAATCACACTTTCTGCTTGTTCTTTAGCCAAGTTCGTGAAGCTCATGAAGTTGCTGGTGTATTGCAAATTTGATTTGTTTTCCCCTCGTTTTATATTTCTTTGCTACGTTGTTGTTGTTGTTGTTGTTATGCTTGCACGTGCATAGTTTTGATGCTTCACCGAACGAACGAACGAAGGAACGAACCAACCAACCAACCAACCAACCATTCATCCGTCATTTTCTCGCTCGACTGCTTCTGCCTTTCTGCCTCTGGGTTAAATATGAATATTATGTAATATTTCTTTTTTTTTTGTGCTACGAGTAAGAGCAAAACTAGAATAGAGAACGTCGAGAGCATGGCATGCAGGAGGAGTGGAGTTAAAGGTAGTGCTGCTGCTGTACGTGGCAGCGACGACATTCATTTCATTTTTGTCGAATGCAATTTGTGTAGACAAAAATTTCAACACACACACACACACACACACACACACACAGCAACATAAAGAAGAACTCTCTCAGCATATATATATGTATGGTATATGTACATACATACTTGCAATTGTATAAGCGAAATTTGAAATTTGTCAGCATAAGTCTGCTCCATTTGTTGTAGATAAGAGTGGCGGAGCATAGAGAAATTTTGCCGACAGGCTCATTAAATTTCAACCGAAAACTGAAAATTTGCTGAAGATGTGTTACTCAACGTGCACTTATACATATATACATATATACATATATACATACATGTATATGTGTGTGTGTATGTGTATGTGCATTATATGGTATACTCGTAATGCAAAGCAGCTGAGTGCCATTGGTAGTGAGTGCCTTTGCTGGCTCCACTGTTAAGCTATTTGTGGTGAAGTCCTCCCGAGCTGGTGTGCTCCTGTGCTCACTCACATTGGTGTGGAGTTTCTTTTTTAACCAAACTGTGTGCATGTCTGCTTGTGAAAAATAATGACATCGTTGTGTTGTTGCAACGTTATTTGCATAAGATCAACTGTGGCATTTGTAGTTGCAAATTTTAAATTTAATATTTTCAATACCATAAAAGTTTCCATTTCTTGATTTTGCATAAAAAGAGTTTTTTCTTTTTTTCCTTGTGCCATTGCATTGGCCTGCGTTTGTGTGTTGGTTAATTGTAGTTCTGCATACCAAATGGCTAACAGTGTAGGAGGTAATTAAAGAAATGGAAATTGGTTAAAAATTATGCAATGCTAATATTTGAAGTAAGAAATATGTGTATGTGTATATGTTAAATAATGGCATGGTATGTGTGGGAAAATTGAATCACTTTAATTTGCGGAAGCTTTGAAGAAACGAAATTTGCTTTTATTGTAATTGAAAGCTTAAGGTTTTGTGTGAACGTTTCTTTAATTTAAGTTGTAATGGGGTGTAGTGGAGCTTTCGAATATGCAGTTACAGTCACAGAGCTATACTCAATTCTTAGCCTTGCGTCCACTTCGCGCACCCAGGAGACGTGGCTTTGAGGCTATACACCCGGAATGTCCGGTTCCTTAATTGGGAAGGTGTCGCTGCTCAGCTGATTGATGTCCTCGCTAAACTAAAAAATTACGATGATTTGCGCCCACGCGGGAACACGACGAAAGAGAAGGACGATATGACCCAGCATGCTTTTCGTAAGCGCCAAGAGCGTACTGCTTATCATTACGCCCGCAACGCTGTAAGGGTACCTCAGGCACAATTGTCAGAAATTGCAAGTCTCCACAACGAAATATCCCCAAATAGGTTAAGGCTGATCGACTTCGCCGGGACCCAAAATATGCTTGTCTGTAGCACTAAATTCCAGCACAAAAATATTCATCAAGTTACTTGGCTGTCCCCTGATTGCAGCCGCCTCTGTGTGACAAAGTACGCCCGTTAACAAACACAAGGAAGTTCGGCGTTGAAAAGCTGCAATCATAACAGACTGTCGAGCGATTTTCTACTCGACTTGCACTTCTGCTCTCTGAAAGCACTTATCAGCAATTCGGTATAAAGAGACTATGAGACAGCATATCAAGCTCACGACGTATAGCTGCAAACGAAACTATGGGATTTCGGATAGGTTTCTGGTACGATGAGGACTGCCGTGTCGCAGTGTTGCGATCGACTATTACACGAGAGCTGAAGAGGGACGCAAGATGCGTTTGCCGACAAAAAGGAAGAGACTGAGATGCGTGAAAATTCTACGGAAAGATACGACGACTAGCAGAGGGTTTCAAGACCGGAGCAGACTCGTGTAGGACTCAGAGGGTTGATCTAGTAAGAGATGCCCAGAGTATATTGAATTTATGGAGGGAATTCTTCCCCAGGCTGCTGAATGGCATTGAAAGTGTAACAGCAGGAGGTAACAAATATGATTCCCCACCCGTCGAAATATATGTTTCATTGCCCGGCTATGAAGAAGTTCGAATAGCAACCGCCCGCTTGAAAAACAATACACCGTCGGGGCTCATGCCCCCCGATTGCAACCTAAGTGTGCTCTGCCCAATCCACAAAAAGGGCGATCCCACAGTCCAATTACCGTGGAATAAGCCTTCTTAACATCGCATATAAGGTCCTGTCGAGCGTGTTGTGTGAAGGACTAAAGCTCACCGTCAACAAACTGATTGGACCTTATCACTGTGGTTAGACCTGGTAAGTCAACCATTGACCAGATATTCCCCATGCACCAAATCTTGCAAAAGACCTGCGAAAATAGGATCGACATCCACCACCTCTTCGTCGATTTTAAAGCAGCCCTTGATAGCACGCTACGTCTGCTTTCGGTATCCCCGCAAAC
This sequence comes from Ceratitis rosa, assembly GCA_037013455.1. Classification (NCBI taxonomy): domain Eukaryota; kingdom Metazoa; phylum Arthropoda; class Insecta; order Diptera; family Tephritidae; genus Ceratitis; species Ceratitis rosa. Next base: position 11,491,085 of record JAWMAG010000008.1, on the reverse strand, counting down.
CTTAACACGGCTGTGTAAGCTGACGTTAAGCAATAATAAAAAAGGTTTCAGACTTCAGTCATGTGACTTCTTTAATTTGTTGCTGGAGAAAACATCAAGAGCTGCAGAATAACTGAATAGAGAAGGTACAGTCTTCTATAAGAGTTTACAGCTGCTGGCGTACGCCGATGATATCCACATTATTAGCCTCAACAACCGCGCCGTGAGTTCTGCTTTCTCCAGACTGGATAAGGAAGCAAAAGATATGGGTCTAGTAGTGAACGAGGACAAGACGGAATATCTCCTGTCAGCACACAAACAGTCATCGCATTCGCGACACGGCTCCCACGTCACTGTTGACAGTCATAACTCTGAAATCGTATATAACCTCGTCTATCTGGGAATCGGTATTAACACCAACAACAATGTCAGTCTTGAAATCCAGCGAGGAATCACTCTCGCCAACAGGTTCTTCTTTGGACTGAGTCGGCAAATGAAAAGCGAAGTCCTCTTCCCACAAACGGAAAGCAAACTCTACAAGTTCTTCATCATTCCCGTCCTACTATATGGTGCAGAAGCATGGACGATGACAACATCTGATGAGTCGGCGTTAGGAGTTTTTGAGGTAAAGGTTTTGCGTAAGATTTATGGTCCTCTGCGAGTTGGAAATGGTGACGATGAGCTGTACGACATATACGGCGAAATTGATATGGTACAGCGAATCAAGAAACAGCGGCTCCGCGGGCTAGGTCATGTGGTACGGATGGATACGAATACTCCGGCTTTGAAAGTTTCCGGTGCAGTACCCGCCGGTGGAAGCAAAGGAAGAGGAAGACTCCACTCTGTTGGAGAGATTTGGTAGAGAAGGACGTGTCTATGCTTGGTATTTCCAATTGGCGCTTAACTGCAAAAAGAAAAAATGAATGTCACATTGTGGCTAACTCCGCTGCTCCTGCCGATATTACGTTATTATTGCATTTACTTCGGGCTTTATGAGCTCTTCAGCAATCGATGGTCAAGCCTAGTCGCTGATGCGGGGTGTGAAATATTTTTGTGTTAATTTTTTTTTGAACAAATTTTTGTTGTTATACTGAAAATGGCCTGCTTAATAAGCGCCTTAAGCGCAATTTGTAATTTGGCGCAAAATATTGTTTATGGTCACACCTACTACAACGAAACTAATTTGCTATGGAAGTTTTTCTCTTTTCTATTTTCACAAATTTGGTGCACATTTTATCGAGTAATTCGCTAGATACGTGTATATTCACATACATACACGTATGTATAAAGTGGGGCATACCAATTAGTTTTACGATACAAATAACAAATAACAAGCAGCAACAGCAACAAGAACAGCAATAACAGCGGCAGTAACAATGGAAAAAATAATAATATATATATATGTATAAAATAAAGGCCCCAAGTAACAAAAACGATAATCACAATCAACGGCCAAGCATAAGAATAAACACGAAATATTACTTATAGGCAAAATAAAATAATAAAATGACAAAAAAACGAAGACAACAAAAATAAAGTGTTGGCAAAACAGAACAACTGTTGTAAAGAGAGAGAGAGAGAGAGAGGGAGATAGAGTAAGGAAAAAAATTATGATGATTCAAGGACAAAAGATTATCTTAATCGCGGATATAAACTACCAGATTTAGTATTTTCCATTTGCCTTATGGCCACACAGAAACAAAATGCCAAATAAGTATTAAATATAAACACACAAACACATACACACACACTCCAACACATACGGTTATAAACACGGCATAAGCAAGGAAGAAATGTAGTGAGCGAGAGAGAGAGAGAGAGAGAGAAAGTGAGCGAAGTGTGGAGGTGGGAGTGGAAATGTACAACTTAAAATTCGGTAAAAAGCTAAAAGAAGCCAAGCATAAAGCATAACTTGAAACACACACACACACACACACATACGTTTGTCCTGATATAAATACACACTATCCCATATACATACACACACATAGATAAATGTAAGCTCAGGCAATTTGCAGCTGTTTGTTTGTTGTTGTTGTTGTTCTTGTTGTTGGCAGTCGTAAATAAGAAAAATTTCGGCTATCGAGAGAAAATGAAAACAAAAAATAATAACAATAACAACAAACAACAACCGATGTTGGCGCAAATAAACAAAATGTACAATAACAAAATGCCAACAGAAAATGTGAAAAAAGCAACAAAAAAAAAAAAACAACACGAAAAGAAAAATTGTGGTTGTTGAAGAAGAATATTGAGAAGCAGCGGAAGAGCACAGAAAAATTAAGGACAAATCTACAGGATGTTGCGTGTTGTGCGATAAAAACGTACATTCATACATATACTATGTGTACGAGTGTAAATGTACATGTGTGGATGTGTGCGTGCAAGCATATATAGAACTTGAGCAATTTTCTTGCCAACACAATAGTTGTAGTTGTAGTTGTAGTGTAAAGATTTATAAATTAATGCCTTACATACACACATACATATATGAGAGATATATATAATATCTACATACATACATACATCCATACACTTAAACTAGTTAGTGTGTGTATCTTTGTTTGTTCCAAGCGCAGAAATTTATGAAGAACACGTTCGTAAAAAACACCAAATAAAGATTAGTTATGTTATAAAAATATTGTAAGCCGAATTTTTTTTTTGTTGTTACAACATGCTGGTCGTTGTAGTAATCTTGTGGCAAGCAAGTGAAGATTACTGACATAACTGCAAATATCTCACGGCGTATATATGTATGTATGTATGTGTCATAGCCATTTATAGCACATTTATGTATTTAACTAAGGACTTTGAAGGTTTTTGCACAAAAATTGTGATGAAAAGTCACGAACACAAAATGTTTGGCTTACAAGATTTGTTCGAGTAGCAAAAACAAAAAAAGAAAGAAAAAGAATTTTGTCTGTTTGAAAAGAAAAATTAACAATTTGATAGAAGAAAGTACACAACTGGGCAAAATAATAGGTTTGACTACATTTTTTAGCAAAAAAAGTACTTTTTATTTATATTTTACTATGCTTTAAGAAAAATGTTTTTTATTTTTAGTGTACACATATTTCAGAATCATAAAAAAATATAGTTATGTATTGTATACAAATTAATTAAGTTTGCTTAACGCATGAAATTCACATATTTCAGCGGACCAAAATAATAGGTGTGTCCAACAAAAATAGTTATTAACTAGCTGTAGCCTGCAACACTTCACTGTCGCATATACTTATTGAATATATGGAAAATTAATCATGGAATATCTTTTTATCATATCTTTATTTACTTAAGGTTGATTTATGCACCCCAACATTCATATATTAGAGCTTTAAAAGTATTTTTTATGTATAACAATTTCATTTGAAAGTTACTAGCTGAGTTTGGTAAACGTATACAGAGAGAGAAGGAGAGAGAGAGGGAGAGAGAGAGTGAGATAAATATACCAAGATACTTTGAATATTCACTCGCCCTAGCACGTAGTCCGTTTTGAAACTGTCAGGGTAGATTGTTGGTATCATCCTCCCCTTCTGCTTTTCCATTAGTATATCCTCAACTAGAAGGAATTTTGAAAGAATTTAGTAAGGTGAAATTAATTTTATATTCGGTTTTAGTCCCCAGTTTTCTCGTCCGTCTAATGCTGATGACTTTTCCATAATCTCACCAATAGCGCATATGCAACTATCTTCACTCCTCTTCCGTAGAGTTCGGGTATATCGTATCGGATATATGTAAGAATCAAGAAAAACAGTAGAACAGTAGATATAGTGTGAGCCATTTACGGTGCTTTTTCTTACTAGTGAGGGAAGTGGTTGGTTTCTATAAGGAAAAGCTTCATAGATAGTAAATAACGAGACCAGCAGTATTTTCTGTAAGTTTATTTTTTTTCCAACTTGGTCAAGACCATAACTGAAAATTTTAAAACTTCGAACAGATCTGAGCATGACAGTGAAGAGATTAATTTATTTGAAATGTTTTCTCTGACTTCTTGATGCTTAAAATTTTTTTTCAACGTGTACGATGATGCTAAGAGAGATAACTCTTTAACCCACCATACTCACGGGGATTCCATCACATTTCGGCCTATTTTAGTTGGTTCAGTCAGAAATCAGTTAAGCTTTGACATGAGTTAGAAAATGAATGATTTATCTCTAAATAATTTCCACTTTATAACCGCTGAAGGTTTTAACGAATGAGTTCCTTCTTCAGTTTATTGAATGTTGCCTCTGAATGAGTTATGAATTTGTGGGATATTGAGGAGCTTTTCATTTAATGTCAGAAATACACTTGGGGACCCTGCCGAAGGCCGACTGCAATTAAAATAATTAATAAAATGTGGATGTTAGTCGAACCAGTACTCTTGGCCTTCAGACTGGCAGTTCACAAGCTACAACGAAAATCATATGTCGCTAGTACACAACGGCTCATGAATCTTTCGCAAAACCTTCATTAAAAGTTACTGAAAACTGTTGCTAAAGGAAAAATGTTGCTAAAATAAAAATGTTGCTAAAATAAAAATGTTGCTAAAATAAAAATGTTGCTAAAATAAAAATGTTGCTAAAATAAAAATGTTGCTAAAATAAAAATGTTGCTAAAATAAAAATGTTGCTAAAATAAAAATGTTGCTAAAATAAAAATGTTGCTAAAATAAAAATGTTGCTAAAATAAAAATGTTGCTAAAATAAAAATGTTGCTAAAATAAAAATGTTGCTAAAATAAAAGTGTTGCTAAAATAAAAATGTTGCTAAAATAAAAATGTTGCTAAAATAAAAATGTTGCTAAAATAAAAATGTTGCTAAAATAAAAATGTTGCTAAAATAAAAATGTTGCTAAAATAAAAATGTTGCTAACATAAAAATGTTGCTAAAGTAAAAATATTGCTAAAGTAAAAATGTTGCTAAAGTAAAAATGTTGCTAAAGTAAAAATGTTGCTAAAGTAAAAATGTTGCTAAAGGAATAATGTTGCTAAAGTAAAAATGTTGCTAAAGGAATAATGTTGCTAAAGTAAAAATGTTGCTAAAGGAATAATGTTGCTAAAGGAATAATGTTGCTAAAGTAAAAATGTTGCTAAAGGAATAATGTTGCTAAAGTAAAAATGTTGCTAAAGTAAAAATGTTGATGAACCAAAAATGATCCTGGACAGAGAACGTTGCTGAACCAAAAATGTTCCTGGACAGAAAATGTTGCTGAACCAAAAACGTTCCTGGACAGGAAAGGTCAAAAAATTTCAATCGATTCGTTTGAAACATTTGAAAACGTTATTGCTCAGGCAGTTATTATAATAAATTTCAAATTGCTTTCAACCGAAAAGGGATGCTGCCGTTAATGCTAAATCGTTAACAGAAAATGAAAACAAAATCAATTCGTTAAGTTTATTTTTGATATTAACAAAATGGAATGGCATCATTACGTTAGTGGGCATCTCTGGTTTTTTAACAGAAAATGTTGACGGATAAAAATGTTGCTGAACAAAAATATTGCTGAGCAGAAATTTTTGCTACAAATAAACTCTTACTGCCAAAAATCGTTACTGAATAAAAACAATTCGTGAAAAAATATTAATTAAATAGAAATTTCGCTCGAAAATTTTTAGTGATCATCAAATATTTACATGAAAACTCATCTTAAATATATGAAAATGCTTCTGAATGTAAAATTTTGTTGTGCTTATATTCCAACAATAATATTAGAAACAAAGTTGCTTAATAAATTTATTGCAGGAAACACTTGCCGCTGCTTGTGCTCAAGTAAATTCATACAAAAACTAATTTTCAGTAAATTTCGTATAAAAAACAAATTAAAAATATATAAACACACATACAAATACTTACAAGTACATACAAGTATATATACTATATATTTACATACATTTGTATGCATATGCCAACAACAATGAAAGCGCTAAGCCAACGTCGCACTTGCATTATACCGAAAATAAATTGATTAGTTTGCGGCTTTATATTTGATTGCTGAAGCATTTAAGCGGCCTATACAATTTCGCAAATTAACTTGGCAGCTTAACAGCAGTAACAGCAGCAAGGACTAAGACAAAAGGAAAATTCGGTATATTATTTGTAATGAATGAATAAATGGCAATGAATGCATGAGAGCCGCTGAGGTGAAGGGTGAAGGGGAAATTGAGAAAATAAAAAAAAAAAATTAAATTAATTTATGAAAAGCATGCACGTGAGTACATTTAACTAAATAAATGTACATATCTACGGGTATACATATATATAGGTAATTGCCCTAAATAGCCTACGTAGCATGCAATAATGACATTAGCCATTAAGCCCAAACGTAAACCGAATTATATATGGATTTGTTAGTGCAATAATATTTTCATATATGTGTTTATATAATATATGCTTAAGCACATAAACTTACACATGCACCTATATATAAATGCCAATAGCATTTGTTTGCTTGTCTGAAAATGTTTGCCGCACAATTAAACACATTAACGGCAATAAAAGCATTAACCCCTTGGGAACATTGCAAATAAAAATTAAGAAAAAATTAAAAAAAAAAACAATTTTCAAAATAAACCGAAGCACTTTTTATGCCACCAGCCAAGCGCATATTAATATAAGTGCCAAACAGCCACAAATACCATACATTGAAATGAAAAATTAAATTCAATAGATTTTTCCGCAGCGAAAACAATGGCAATTCAGGCAACGCGGCGCTGCAGCGGGAGCTATTATGCTGCAGTCAGTCGAACAATTACAACTCGGCACATTGATGACAGTGCAAGGGCGTTGAGTAGAGTAGGCAGGAGGATGGGGCGGGCGCGGAGCTTATGTGTAGTGGATGGCAGATTGGTTAGCATAAAATTCATTTGCGTAAATCTAATTACGAAATGACATGTCGGGAATGGCAAAAATTTGCATAGAAAATGTTGGTACAAAAGCAGCAACAACAACAAGAAAAAATTTAACTATTTAAAATAAAGCAAAAAAAAAATAAAAAAATACTAGTACAGATATTTAACATTGTTTTATGCTCCATACATACTAACTCACACATGCTTTTATACACATACATACATACGTGAATGTGCTGTGCTCAAAAAAAAAACGATCGACGTCAGCGGGCAAAATGTAATGAAAACATGAATTTAATTGAGTTGACAGCCACTGTATTAATATGCGACATGATGTGCGACACACACACAACCACACAACCACACACACATGCATATGTTCATATGCGCTCACATAAAATTCTAAAATAAAAAAGTAAACACACACACACACACACACACATAAAACATACACACCCAGCGGCTCATAAACAGCAATCAATGCGCCATTGTGGCTCCACGCTCGCCACATTATGACCCCTTTTTCGCTTAAGCGGAGGTTAATATATTTGGTCATAGCTGCAAATTAAACTCATTGCCAGCGCACTTTTTCTGCATTTTTCGGTTTTGGCGTATGTAAAATGCATTGATTTGCATAAAACAGCAAAATTGCCAGCAAAAAAAATTAAATAAATTTAAAAAAATAACAAAAAACAATATGTGCATTCAGGTGTAAGTGCGTACATACATAAATATATGTGTAACGAAAAAAGATAAAAACTAATTGCTTGTATGTATTGCCAATGGGTGTATTTTATGTTTATATGCCATGTGTGCATTTGTTTATGTTGAAATTTAAACTTGTTACAAAACAAATTTTCAATTTGTCGTTTACTAAGTAAATAATTTAGTTATTTATTTTTTATTTCACTTCGCATCTATTGTCGCTCACTAATTTGTTTCGGCTCATTTATTTTTTGTTTTTTTTTTTGTAAAAAAAGCTTGAATTTGTTTTCATTTGTAAAATACTACTTTATATAAAATAAATGTACGCACAGTACATACGAGTATATGGTGCGGGGCGTATACGTAACCAAATCTACGGCAACTAGAGCAATTCGATAATTTTCGTTGATATGTAGATATATTTGTGTTCTTTTGGTGGTTGTCAAAACGAAAACATTATTATCTTTTGCTTTTAATGCTGTGATTTCAAGTTATTTAATTAAAGTGAAATAAGTTAAATTAAAGAGAAAGGGTTTTCTATATAAAATCTTAAAGGATGTACTTAAATATTTTTCTAACTCGATTTTTAGATTAAATACTGCTTTCCAGTCGAAGATTACAAAAAAAAAGAAAAAAAAAAATAAAATGGTTAACTCAGGATCCGTTGGTTCGATCCCTGTCATAAGAAGTCTGTTGAGGAGATGTGGTGATCTCCGAAACAGCTGTCACTTCTATAATTTTTCTTTGTTGTATAACAAAATATTCAATTCATACAAACAAACCAGGCCTTTTAGCTCGCTATAAAATAACAAACATTAATAGTAGTATGGCCGCAAAAAACAATATTAAATTGTTTTCATTTTATTGCTCGATCGGGTGTGTATACTCAACTTTAGTACTCCTCGGGTGGTGGCCCCCAAGCCCCGGCTGTGCTCTAGAACCCAAAAAGAAGACATATATAATTAAATGAATTTATATTCTGGGCCTCATCTGCCATTATGCTTTATTGTACTCTTTTTGCCTAACCTAGAAATTAGTTTTTCTATCCTGTCAAAAAAGGTTTTCCACTTTGAAAGGTTGCAAGAAACTGATCCAGCACGTACTTACGAGCCAGGCCGTGATCTACGCGCCGGCATTCAGATTTCTCTGGCGAGTATGTGTGGTGCCCACTTACTTGTCGTTGCTACTATTACCCAAAAGGACCGGGAGAGAGCCAAATCGGGTTAATACGGCGGATGCGGAAGCAACTGAAGCCCTAGAAAAATGCTATAAAAAATAGAGAATTCTAATTTTTAGATCAAAATATTTACTTATAGTACATTTTACATTGCTGTTGTCGTCTTCAAAAAATTCCCTATAAGTTGTTGAGCTCTTATGTCAGCACTTCTTCCGCAATTGTCTGGTAGATGAGCTGACTTGCATCAAAAAACCTATCACCAGATGGCTTAGCGAAAGAATTTGTTGCGGTTCTAGACAGCTTTGGGCTGTGTTGGAAGCTAAAATATCAAGAAAACTTAAGAAAACGGCTCATTATCAGTACAACAACTGATATACTAATTGAACACTGTTTAATGGATCATAATGGTATGAGAATGGGATACTTTTCGAATGATTTTGTTGAAGCTGCTGAGACGAAAAAAGAGGAGAGTGTGTCGAGCAGTACCTCTGTCACTGTCTTGCGTTAAGCATTATACGACATAAGTTCCTAGAATATCACTTCTTTGATTGCCTAGCTTACATATCAACGGCTGTTATAGGCAGTATCGCAGTATCGTTCTCATACTCGTATATAGAAATGGTGGTTTGTAACCGCTGAAGCGATTTTCGGCCGAGTTTCTCCTTGCAGGAGGTGGTTTGTGTTTTGATGTTTTATCAACAAATGGAGGGATTTATAATTTTTTCTAAGCCGCCGAAGGTTTCGTTTCCTGTGAGAAACACACTCGGATGGTTTGAAATTCATTGCTGAGGGGTGCCCCAATCAAAAAATAATAATTAAAAAAAATATAAATTTGGATGTTTCGTCAAACCAGGACTCTCGCCTCGTTCATAAGGCAAACGAAACGGTTTACACATCTGAGAAAGTGAGAAGCAGACCGCCGCGGTATCATAATGAACCTTCAGGCCTAAATGAGCTGGTCACTCTGATCGCTCTTTAGCAACCGCAACAGCTCAACTCAACGCAACACAATGTGTACAGTTATATTATCCAAAATTCAACAATTTTTTAATAAAATTTACTGTCCAGCGCTTATATAGTGGCAATATATAACATTTATATATAATACTTCTGCTCAAATATAAACGAAGACTTTATCCATAACTCGACAAGGACAAAACATATGGCCATACTTTTTTTTTGCTTAGGTTGCCAGGACTGTTACATGTCAAATTTGAGCGCGATCTGTCACATAGTTTTTTTTTTACGGCACTATAAACAAGTCAACCTCGAGTGTGTTTTTCGAATTTTACTATAAAAAATAAACGTTGAGCAAAAGAGTTTGTTTGAAATTTTGCTATTCCAATGGAAAAAGTGCGACGGATGCAATGAAAATGTTGCAGAAGGCATATGGGGAGTCTTGCCTATCACGTGCACGTATTTTTGATTGGTATAAGTCGTTCAAGGACGGCCGTACATCGCTGGAGAACTTGCCCCATGATCGTCGTCCAGCAACGTCAATAAACGAAGAAAACGTCGAAAAAGTAAAGAAAATTGTGTTGGAAAATCGTCGTGTGACTGAAAGAGAGATGGCTAGTGAGCTCAACATATCAAATGGATCCGCTCATAGCATTATTCACGTCTCGTCTTGTACGCGATTATTTGACCAAAAACAACGTAAATATTGTTCCGCAAGCACCGTATTCACCCGACATGGCACCGTGTGACTTTTTTCTTTTCCCTAAACTCAAATTACCGCTTCATGGAAAGCATTTTCAGTCGATTGAAGTCATAAAAGAGAATTCGAAGAAGGAACTGAAAGCCATACCTAAAGCGGCCTACCAGAAGTGTTATGAAGATTGGAAAAAAAGGTGGCATATGTGTATCGCCTCTAATGGTGACTATTTTGAAGGGGATAAATTAAATATTGAAGAATAATTAACCGTTTTTGTTTTATTGAGCAGTCTCGTTTATATTTGAGCAGGTATATTATAAATTTATAATTCACTTACATTTTCATGGATAATCTGTAAAAAAATAAAAAATCTTCACAATTTGGAGACTGAATTACATAAAATATTTGTTACAATTTTAAAGAGATTAAAGTTAAATTTTAAACAAAAAATATGAAGATCAAATTACATATGAGAACCTTAAGTCATTTATGTGTATGTATATACAAATATTTGCGGTACATACATACTTTAGTACAAATATGAGATTCTCGAGTGCGTCTTGTTGAGAATATATGCAAGCGATATTTACAAGCTTTCCACCCTCAGCTCAAAACTTCAATTATCTTTTATACCTACCAATTAGTGCAAAGTTCCACCCTATTTGCTCGATATATGATATACGTTATGTATGTATGTATGTAAGTATTTTTCTTTGTTTGCGCCTAATTAATATAATCCAATACAAAAGCCTCACTGCCTAGCCATTAATAGAAGAGCAGCTAATAAATTTCGGTTTACTGCGTTACTTGCAATTATTAGTTGCTAAAATACTCGTACATACATATATCAATATATTATATTATATATTCGTTCATACATATATATGCTTGTAAATATGTGTATGTATGTACAGGTATATATGTGCTTGTGTTATAACACTTAATGTTAAGCTTACATGTCTTCAATAACCAAATATTATATCTCAATGCGTTCCAAGGATTCAAAATATTTCGGCATTTTTTTTTGTTATTTTTTGTTTTTTTTTTTGTTTTCCGCACATATTTACGTTAACACATGGTTTTAGTTGTAATATGAAATAACAGCAAATAGCTTGGCATTTTATTATCGGCTTAGCGCCACTTAACGAAGGATGACGATATACAGGGTTATCCATTTTTCCATTATCCATTCCTTTTTTATTATATAGTTTAAATATTTCCATTACTTACATATAAGTCAATGCCTCATTCAAATGACCGCCACGGCATATTCGACCACTTTTTGACACGAATTGGGCTATAGCTTAGCCATAAATAACGAATGCAAGTTTTCAAGTGCTCAAGTGTTTATCTGCCCAAACATGGTCTATCACGTAGATCCACAAAAAATAGTTCAACGGTGTCAAATCACACGACTTAAGTGGCCAATTGGCATCCTCAAGACGAGAGTTTTTCGTGGCTGGGAAGTTTATCTCGGTATAAAACCAAAATCGCTCATGTTGTATGACATGTGGCAACATCTTGTTGAAACCACATTTCGAACAAGTCGTTTTCTTCAAGTGCAGACCAAAAGAACTCGTTTATCATACGACTATAACGCTACGCATTGACAGTGATGGGCTCGGTGTTGTCTTTTCAAGTAAGTAAGTTTAATCACACCTCCGGAACAAAGATGGCACCAGAAAGTGAGTTTTTTTGTTATTTTTTGTTTTTGGTTTAATGGTCCCTCATCCGATTAGAGAATTTGGAGCGATTTTTACTTATTTACGTACCGCCCGAGTGAGAAATGTGTCACTAAAGAAAATTTCGTTCGAAAAATCTCCTTCAACTATTCAAGCACCCAATTGTCATACCATAAATATGTTAGCGGTCGGTTAACCTCAACCGTCTTCGGCTACATTTTCACTTACAATAGCAATATTAGTCGTGGAACGAGCAAAACAAGGATGCACAGGCCTTACAATATCTGCAACCGAACTACAATTTAGTCCACTTGTGTAATTGACGTTCTAGAACTCCTTCTTTGAAAGAACCTGACGTTCTGGAGTTTTTGGATTTTTTTTATTTTTTTTAGTTTTCAGGGCATCGAAATACATAGAAAACTATTGCAAACATCTTGGGCGCCTTTTTGTTGTTGTTGTTGCATATTTATGTCAGTCATTTGAAATGCCATTTCGCTTTCTCTGGTAATCAAACTAGACCTCTTTTCTAGTAGTAGCACAAAACGTTGCCTACATTTGGGCACAAAATTTGCTACTATTATCAAAGACAAGCACCTGATTTTTGTACCTTTGAATTTCAGAGAGAGAGAGAGAGAGAGAGAGAGAAAAATAAAAAAATTGCTATTTGAATTATACATCTTTGTATGCCACCTAAAGATCTAAGATCCCTTTCTCTCTGGTAAGAACCCGCCGAAAGTGCGCGTTTCCTGGATCTCCTGTTAGATGACCAGACTGAATTAGACTAAACTTCTTCTAAGCTACAAAACGCTACAGCAACAACAACAACAATAACAACAACGACTTCGACTATTTTTTTTTTCAAATTGCGATTGCGATAGTGATGCTGTGTGTACAATGATTATGTGACTGCGAAAATATGTGACATTCATGTAATTTTTCTACACATATTTACCAAACTAAAGTCAAATAGACATTTGAACTCAGATACATATATAGATTTATCTTAATATTTTGGGGAGCATGAAGACAATTGAGCATTATTAATAAAATATATTACACATGTTTTCTTACAAAAATACAAAAAAAAACTCCGTCTAAGGCACACTGCCCTAAAGCGCATTAAAGAAAAGCCAGCGGTTCTTTTGTTGTCACCGTAATTGAGGTGACAGTGTAGACTGTAGAATTTTCATTACAAAAATATAGAAAATAAAAAATAAACAAAAATAAAAAAAACTAGGCCAGGAATTTGCGGTTAATAAACAGAGAAGCATTACTAGCTAGACAATAGCCCAGAGTATTGTTTAACGCAGACAGGACAGCAGTGGATATGAAGTGCCCGGCCATGATGCTGGGTAATAAACTTTGGTCTAAAAGGGAGAAGGAAACACAATGCTCTGTGTATAATTCAAAAAATAATAAACAAAAACTAAAGGTGAGTGGGCGGCATAAAATTTGCTTTATTTTTGCTTTCTTCAATCTCCAAGCATTTTTATTAAAACAGTTAATAACAAAAGCATGTCTGATAAGCTATGGCTAGCCGTCGACAATACATTATTATATGTATAGAGGTATATGTAGCTAAACCAAGATTTGATTTCAGGTAGACAAAGCAGAAGACGGACGCATTAGACTTCAACTAGAGGCAAGGCAGTTCATTATTCAAAAATAGCTATGCTTGGAACACTAACGTCGGCAATATTGTGTGGTGGCAGCGAGTTCTAGAAATTACTTCAGACCACTTTAGACAAAGGATAATGTGTTTACTTGTTTTTTTTTTCTTTGCTATTGCGGTCTGTTGGTCAGCATTTCTTGTTTAGTTTTTCATGAATTTTTTCGTATTTTAATTGTTGTTGGCATTATTACTGCAGCGTTGTCTTCTAATTTACACTTTGTTTTCTTCTTTCTTTCTTTTTTTCTTTAATTGCCGCCTATTTTTTCCATTTGTTTGTCGTGCTCATTGACACATTTGTTCATTCGTCTTTTGACACTTAAATCTCCTTAAGATTTGATACTTCTCAAGGCCGCTGTTGTTTGTTGTAAAAGCTAGTCAAAGTGGGTTAGAATTAAAATGAAACGTCTGTAATTTTTTTCTTGTAAGCAATTAAATGTGAGATACTGGAATTCGGTTGAGTTATTTCTTATAAAAACAAAGAATTATTTCTTTTTTCTCTAAGTAAATTGCGGGGGTTTTAAAAAAAGCTGCTTGGAATATTAACAATATTGGATATAATATAAAGAAAGTAGATTAAAAGAAAAATTAATAAAAAATAATTAATAAAAAATAGAAAAGAGCCGAGGGGAAATTTTACTTTTAGTTAAGAAGTTCTAAAAACTTCCAGCCGAAATTGTTAAAGCTTTCAAAAATGCATTAAATTTGTTGAATTTTGATCAAAACCTTCTCTTAGTTATAAAGCCAAATTATTGAAAGCTATTTTACTTACTCATTTACCAGATATAGTTATTCTAAATAAAATTATAACAAGAAAGTAGAGATGCTTTCGGCCTGGCCGTGCGGTTTTTTTTCGAAAATTAAAACTTTATTGCGAAAAAATTGTTATACATTTAATGTTCAAAGTATTGCCCATCGGAAGCTACAATGTTCGCTCATCTTTCTGGCAGTTTGTGGATCCCATCCCGAAAGAACTTCTCCGGCTTGGAGGTGAGGAAAGAATCGAGCCAATTTCTTATACCCTGTTCTGAAGTGAAGCGTACTCCGGTGAGGGCATTCTGCATTGATCGGAACAAGTGGTAATCGGAAGGTGCTATGTCTGGGCTATAAGGGGGGTGAGGTAAAACTTCCCGCCCACAGTTTTCCAAATAGTTTTTAACTGGCCTTGCAGCATGTGGGCGAGCGTTGTTATGATGAAAAATTATTGATTCGTGTCTGGTCGCATATTTTGGTCGTTATCCCGCTATGGTCTTTTTCAAACGAATCAATTGTTTTTGGTAGAGGTCCCCACTGATAGTATGACCCGATGTCGATGGTTGGCCGGGCTTCACATACGATCTCTTGCGCTTTGGGTTATCATAATGAATCCATTTTTCATCGCCAGTGACAATTCGATGCAAAAATGACTTCTTTTGGTGGCGTTGGTGGCAACATTTCCAACATGCAGAATCGACGTTCGACGTCTCTTGGCTTTAATTCATAAGGTACCCAATTTCCAAGCTTCTGGATGAATTCTAATGATTTTAATCGTCTAGAAACGGTTGCTTGATCAACTCCTAATACTATTGCAAGTTCTCCTTGCATCTGGCAAACATATGCCTCGAGCAATGTCTACAATTCTTCGTCTTGAAGTTTTTTTGGCTGTCCGGGTCGTTCTCCGTCGTCTAAGTCGAAATTGCCACTTTTAAGCCCTGCAGAGCACTTTTGGCACGTTCGTTCGGCTAAAGCATGGTCACCATAAACGTCCAGTAAAATATGATGGCTTTCGGTAGCACTTTTCTTCAAGTTCAAGTAATGAAGAAGAACTCCCCGCAAAAACACTTTATCTGGTACTAATTTCGACATTTTCAAATGAATGAAACAAATTGTTGTTCACGCTAAAACAAATGACATCTACTGAAAACGACGCGAAGTGGCAGTACCTTTGAAATGAATATAGCCACAGAAAACCGCACGAATTAATGCACACACCCAATATATTATATGTAGCCATCCCATTTGAAAAAAATAAGTTTTCTAGAGTGATAAGCCCACATTTCTACACAACAAAGGATATAACCAAATTAAGTTATGGATAAGTTGATTTAATATTTTAAATAAAACTTCCCATATATCATATCAAAACATGCTTCGCAGTGACTTCGTAAGTGACTTCAATATATAAATCCCCTCCACCTACATTTGCTCCCGGTACACCGCAAAAACTTTAAAGTACGGAGGATCTAGTAAAGGGGGTTCCAATAATAGCTGTTGTTTTAAATAGCCTGCGATTCCGATAGAAGTCACTTTTGAAGCGGTAGTTTTCTGACAGTTGTGACGTAAAAACTAGTCAGTCAGTAATAAAAATGGAACGATACAACGCTGTGACGACCATTATTGGAAAAGCTTGTATGTGGTATATGCAACGGTGTTGTGCCTATTGTATATGGTATAAAAACTTTCTTAAACAAAAAACGATATGTGAATGAGGTTATACTTCGATTCACTGAAGAGGATATGCCACTCAAGTGGGTCCTGCAATAGCAAAACGAACAGAAACACACCAGTGAGCCGGCGAAACTCTAGTTTCGGGACAATAATTAAATAATGGTTATTATTAACCTGAAACAAAATATTATTTAATAACTTTGTACCAAAAAAGGAAAGTAAGCTACATTCCATTGAGGGTTCAAAAAAATAAAAAACCAAAAAAGAAAAACACGTTCAGTTGGGTTGAGGATTTATCGTTCTTAAGTTGGTTGTCTGATATTTTATTTGAAAAAATATAAAAAAAATTAATTAGCTTCATTTTGTAAAATATTATTCATAGTATCTTAGAATGTACAAAAAAATTATTTTTGTGTTTCTTTTTTAATTTTTTGTTTCTTAGCACTGAAGTGGGTGTCTAAAAAAAATAGTGGTGGCTGGCGCTGGTGATTTGGTTGCATGAAAATATTTGCGTAGAAGTGAAGATTTTAAGCTACGAGATTACGAGATGATCACGCTTAGGTGCTATAACTTCGTCTATATCTTGAAATTTCATTCTAAATCTTTTATAGTGTATCTTTAATGTATATTATTTTCGAAAAAAGGTATATTTTTTCAAACACAGTTACCAAATTATTACCTTAAAGTATACCTTTTTGTGTTCGCCATACGAAAAGCAGGCTTAACTTGGTCGCTTTCGGCATATAGGTGAAATTCTCCTCCAGAGTATAACTCAATCCATATTAGTGTAGTTATGCTTATTTTTAACTCAATAGTGTAGAAGAAGCAACATGCTTCAGTCTTACGCTCATTTGCAAGTTCGTATCTTGGCACAATTATGTGGCTGAGTAATGCCATTAATACCCACACACGCGTGCAGTTTTCATAAGCCAATGGCATGCCTTGGTTTTCGATTGACTACATTTTCACCTGCGCCATATGCATACGTGCGTGTGTGTGTGTGTGTGTGTGTGTGTGTATGAATGTTTGAGTGGCAATAAATTTATAGCCTTCCTAAAGCAACCTTACAATTCAAGTGTATTTTAATAAGCAAAAATAATAACAACTGCAAGAGGGAAGCTCAAACGAGCATGAGTATGTACTCAAGTACAAACAAACAAAAAAAAAAATATATATATATTATTTGCACTTCCATATGTGCGCCACAACGTGTGCTGTTGCTTTGGCTGAAGCTCCAGTGCGCTAAGAAAGTGTGCACATTTTTCATGGATAATTGAGTTGACTTAAAAAATGACTGCTATTCAATCGTGAGCAGCAGCAGAATCAACAGCAGCAGCGGAGCACTAGTTGTGGGTCAAAAGCGCGCGCTTATGCTTGAGCTCCTTTGGCTGCTTGCTATTGGGTGAGTGTCGAAATGCTTGACTGTGAATTGGCGCAAAGCTTGATTGGAATTACATACGTGCAGCTGTGGTTGGTTGCCATGGCTTTAAGAATTATTATTATATTCCGCACTTGAATTATTTTTTAATTTATTTTTCTTACTTATTTTCTCCACACCTTTTCGATGCACATTCATATCTATATACATGTGATACATGTGTGTGTGTTGTAATAGTCAGCTCAATACAGCTGAGGTTTATTTGCGATTCAATTATTTTTGTGTTAAAACAATACATTAACACATATATACATACATATAGACATAAGTACATAAATACATGGTAACTTAAATCAGTCTGTGTCCAATATTGCTGCTGCCGAAAAGTGTAGCAATAAAATTTAGCGGAAGTGCCGGCAATAAAAAGTGCAACTCGGTGAAGTGTACTGAAGCAAAGCGTCAGCATTTGTGATTTGCCACGAACTACGATGGTAACGGTCGGTGCAAACAAGCTGCTGATGTGATCACTTGTCCTCAGTGGTTGAATGTTTAGTTGCATGCAACCTTTTTTTTATTTTTTATTTTGTTTATCACCCTACTGTCGAAAACGAGAAAATCTTTTAAATGTCACCTTAATTTATTAGCGCACTTCGTACTTGTCTTTGACATTTATAAAATTTTTATTCGTTTCTTATCGCCGAACATCGGTTGGGGTTTATGGGAAGGCGCTGGTACAATTATTTTAATTTTAAGAAAATAAAAAAAAAAAAAACAATTATTGAGTCGATGATGACCATTATAAACGTTTTCAGTACCTCGAATCAAGGATATGCATCTTAAAGGCTCCCCTGCCCAACTTGGCGATATCCTTGTAAGACTAGAGCCTGAAATCGCCACCGCCCGAGGAGAAAATGAGTGGATCTTGGTGACGAGGAGCGTAAACTTGTTCTCTCAGTGGATAAACGCTTAGCCGAAATCCGTATAAAAGCGAAGCTCTTAAACCCATATTCATACAAAAGAGAAGGAGGATGTGAGTCGCATTCTAGGAGCACCTGGAGTGTACTTATTAACCCCTTCCCTACAATGCCAACTTTGAGCTTGATGACTTTAAGTCCAACAAGTGCACAGATGGGTCCAACTTAATGGGGAATGTTTCTCACCATTCGAAGAAGCATTCTTTTGTATTTTTTTTTTGCAGATTATATATATATTTGGCGCTTTGTAACCGCTGAAGCGATTTTCGACCGAGCTCCTCCTCCAATTTGTGGTTTTGCGTCTTGATGTTTTCCCAACAACAGTTTGTACTAAGCCGCCTCCGAACGGCTGATGTTTTTTTTTATGAGGAGCTTTGTTTCATGTCCGAAATACACTCGGAGAGGTGGACATTCCCTGTCGAGGGGCGACCGCAATTAGAAAATTTTACTTAATTTTTTATTTAAATTAATTTTCCATAACATTTTTTCTTTGATGTTGGTGGCACCGGGATATGAACGCGAGCCTTCCGAATGGCAGTACGCAACGCTAACCACTCGGCTACCGCGGCCGCCAGATTTGCAGATTATCTCTTTCAAATGTTGGCCGCGGCTACGTCTCAGATGGTCCATCCGTTGAGTCCAATTTTCGATAACTCGTCTGAGCATTTCGACTGGTAACTGGCACACATGAAGTTTTGCTCCAAAGCCTGAATCGTACCGGGATTGTCCGCATAGACTTTAGACTTTACATATCCTTACAGGAAAAAGTCTAACGGTGTAATATCACATGATTTTGGTGGCCAATCGACCGGTCCAAAACGTCAAATTATCTGCTCAACGAAGTGTTCTCTCAATAAATGCATTGATTGATGGTATGTGTGGGAAGTGGTACCGTCTTATTGAAACCTACTCTCATCTAGATCTCGAGCCTTAATTTCGGGCATGAAATAGTCGGTTATCATGGCGCGATAACGTTCGCCATTGACCGTTATATTCTCACTCATTTTTGATCATTTTTGAAGAATTACAGACCAATGATTCCATCGACCCACAAACCACACCAAACCGTGGTTTTTTCTGGATGAAATGGCAGCTTTGGAATCTTTTTGGGTTTCTCTTGGTCCCAAACGCGGCTATTTTGCTTGTTTACATTCCCCTTATCGCTGAACAAAATTGCTACGAAAACATTTTGGAACTTCTCAAGAGCCCATAGAGCGAAGCGATGTCGTTTGTGAAGGTCGAGTTGCTTCATTTCTTGCACAAGCTGTATTTTGTACGCTTTTAATTTAAGATCTCGACGTTAAATGCGCCGAACCGTTCCGTACGTCAGTCCGCGTTGCTGCGAACGGGGCCGAATCGACGCACCACGGTCTTCGCGTACACTCTCAGCTACTGCCGCTATATTTTTTTCATTGCGTGTTGGACGTGATCTATTCGGTGAAATATTATTGAAGAGATTATCGTAATTTTTTCTCGAATAGTATCTTTTAATATTACTTTTCAAGCGCTCTTCTTTCAAGAATAGTATGAACTCAGATGCTCAAAATATTGTATTTATTTTTGTTTTAGCAAGAAAAAAATAATTACTTGCCAGTTATACACTCTTATTTTGGTGAGCGCATACATTTTTTCTGAACTTACTCTTAATTTTGACTGCTTCCTCCTCTCAGCTTAGCTAGTTACGTTATTTTCAATTGCATTTTTCTCTCGTTCTTCCGATCTGGTGTGACAATAATAATAAGGCTGCCACGTAATGTTGAGCTTGCATTTTTTCACAGCATCATCATCAATATGACAAAATAAAAATGACAAAGAACAGCTTTCAAAAATACAAAAATAGAAGACGAAGGTCTCCACACATATAAACATGCAAGTGAATTTTTGCCAACTGCATGCACTGATGTTAAATGGCTTTGAATTAAATTAAATTTTTTAGATATTTTTTCTTTCTTAATTTTCCCCCCTTCTCTAAATGCACTCTTTGCCTGCATGACTATGTATCTGTTCGACTACTCGACGTTGCAGCAGCAACATTCATTTATAATTCGTAGTTTTTCTATTTTTTTTTTCTATTTTTTTTCAACTTTTCACTGTTCAAAAGTCGTCATCTCGCCATTGCTTTTCGACTCTCTTGAGCCTTCTGAACGTGTCTCATGACAGTGAAAGGATCCGCTCTATGCTGGTGTTCTGTGTGTAGGTTTGTGCTGGAAAAAAGTGCCATCTCGAGTGAGTGTGTGTGTGTGTGTGTGTGTGGATGGGTGTATGTGACTGAGTGTTTGCCCATAACCCGTGCATCATAAATGATGCCTTCACACTAATTCACACTTTTGCAGCACTTTAACCTTTTTCTCAATTTATTTTGTGGTTTAAGGATTTATGTGCTTGTCAAGGCGATTATCTGCGCCCCAAATGCTTTGGCAGCTATAGTAAGTTGGTGTGCTTGCGGGGCTGGCGGCTTTGGTCTCTTCGTTGCCTTGGCAGTTGCTGCTTATAGCAACACTTCGATGCCTCTTCGTCACACATATTTTTTGTTTTTTTGTGTTTTTTTCTTGTGGCAGGCTTTGTACGTATGTATGTACCGTTATTTTATTTATTTATGCATGTCTTTGTGTGTGTCTGGCTGCTATTTTAGTTACGTAATTTTTTGTTATTACCTAGTTTGCTCGCTGTGATTGTTGTTGCCACCTAAGTGGGTGCCACATTTGACGCCGCATGCCACCAACTGCCAGTCTGTGCAACCAGCATTTAGCCAAACAATCTACCTTCTCACACACTCTTTTGCCCTTGCTTTTCGCTCTCTCACTCTCACTCGCTTGCTCGCTCTCTCTACCTCCACTTTAGCACTGTATATCATATCTACTTTCGCATCTTTCCGTTTCGTTCGATCCCAACGCATCTACATAATTAATACCCTACGGTAGTCATGTTTAAAACCTTTGTCATTATTTATCTCGTTAACTGAAGTTTTCTGGTTTGTTGGCGTTTGGGTTAGTGGCGCTAATGGTTGTTGTTATTGTTGTTGTTGCTGTTGCTGCTGTTGCTGTATGTGGCGTTGGCATTGAATTGTGCGATAGTTGCCTAGTTAAATTGTTGTGCTGCTGTAGGTTAAGTAAGGTTTGTGCAAATATGTAAGTATGTACATACACGTATGTGTGTGTTTATGGCAACCGTTGCCGCCACCACGACCGCCGCAGTCAACCAAGTGTTTGTTAAATTACGGGTTAAGCTATCTAATGACAGTTATCTACATAATTGTCACAAATATAATTGGGTGTGTCTCTATCTACATATATTATATAATATATATATATATAATATAAAATAAATATATGCCTAAGTGTATTTGTGTAGGTATGTATGTGCGTATATCTACATACTCCTTGGCCTGTTAATGCCTTCGTGCGTGAATAATTGCTCGCTATGACATTTATTTATTTTCTGTTTCATTATAAATTTGCTTCGCTGAGCTGCGTTGCCATTTTTTTTCTTCTTTACTTTGGTAATTCTTTATTGGCGTGGCAATGAATTTGGGATTGAGAAATTGGCAAATTATAAAAATATTTATTCATTAAAATTTAATTGCGGTTTCGATTTAATTTTTGGTGAGTAGGGTTGACACCATTAAAAATATTCCGTAAATCTATAAAGAGGAAATAAATTTTTTTACTTAAATAAATAAGTTTTTGGGCGTTTGAACTCTTCGGCGCAACGAGGTTTCCTATTTCTGACGTCAATGATTAAGGTTATGAGGAATTCACAAGGGTTTAAATACAAACGCGCATAAGTTTTAATATTAAAAAAATTTTTATTCATTTTTTTTCTTTAAATTATTTTATTTATTAAATTTTGTTTTATTTTACCAGTGTTTTATTTAATCTTAATATATTTTTTATTTTTTTATTACAGTAAATTTAAAGTTAATCAAACTCATTTTATTTGATATAACATAATTTTGTAATTTTTGGTCCTTTTCCTTTTTTAATCTATGTTCTATTATATTTTAAAAATTTTAACAGTTAGTTTTATTTTAATTTATTTAATTTAATTTAATTTAGTTTTTTATGTCTTATTTTATTTTACTCTTTTCATATTAGTTTTTTCTTTATTTTATTGTATTTTTATTTTTACTTCGTTTTATTTAATTTAATTTAATTTAATTTACTTTATTTATTTTTTTTTTATTTAAATTTATTTTATTTCATTTAATTTTGTTTTATTTTATTTTATTGTATGTTATTTTAATTTATTTTATTCAATTTGGTTTTATTTTATTTTATTTTATTTTATTTTTTTTATTTTACTTTATTTTATTTTATTTTATTTTATTTCATTTTATTTTATTTTATTTTATTTTATTTTATTTTATTTTAATTCATTTTATTCAATTTGGTTTTATTTGGTTTTATTTTATTTTATTTTATTTTATTTTATTTTATTTTATTTATTTTATTTTATTTTATTTTATTTTATTTTATTTTATTTTATTTTATTTTATTTTATATTATTTTATTTTATTTTATTTTATTTTATTTTATTTTATTTTATTTTATTTTATTTTATTTTATTTTATTTTATTTTATGTTATTTTATTTTATTTTATTTTATTTTATTTTATTTTATTTTATTTTATTTTATTTTATTTTATTTTATTTTACTTTATTTTATTTACCTTTTTTTATTTTATAAAATTTATTGTATTTTTTATGTAATTAATTAATTCAATTTAATTTAATTTACTTATATTGCATTGGATTTTATTTGATTCGATTGTATTTCTTATTTTGGTATGTCTTTTTTATCTTGCTTTAGTTTATAATATTTTGTTTCATATTATTTACTAATTGTTAACTTTAGTGATTCTTAATTATTTTACCATGCTTTTTTTGTTCGTTTTCTTTGGCTTATAAATTTATTATTTTGTATTTTCTATTCTTTTGATTTTTGTTTACTTTATTTTATTTTGCTCATTTTTTAAGCTTTTTTCTTTTAATTTTTGCTTTAACTTAATTTGTTCATGTATTTAATGTATTAGAATTTTTTTATTACTTTTTAATTAGCCTTTTAGCAGTAGATATGTACATGCATATGGTACATACCCTTAGTTGTTTTTA
>JAWMAG010000008.1:11360000-11465000 GCA_037013455.1 Ceratitis rosa | reverse complement strand
TATCAACAAACATCGGCTCTTTTAAGTTGTATGCGTAATCATATGCCTATAAATATTTTTATTATAAATTTCATGTGCTATTTTATATTGATGAGCTTCAATCGGTTCGCCAAAGCTTTGCGTGTAAGCCGGAGGACACTGGTTTTATGGCACGCTCTGCTGCTATTGCTGCTGCTGCTGCCTGACTTTATGTTTGTAATAAATGTACGAGTATGTATGCAACATCCGATATTTGCGCCTTTGTTGTTGTTTTGTGCGAAACACGCACGCGCTCGCTGGCATAATTCGGCAATTGTGACGTAAGCTCAGGTGGATTTGTTGCCATTGAACTGATCATACTTACTCATACATACATATATACATGTACTAGTATATGTATACGCATTAAATGCTTCCGCCACATGCCATTCAAGCGCATGGGATTCAATTTAAATATGCTAAGCAGACTCACATACGCACATACCCAAGTGCGTCGAATATACCTATTTGTGGCTATCAGCACATTTACATATGTTTGGATGTGTTGTTTGTTTTTTTTTTTTATGGTCACCTCTTTGGCTTCGGTATGTGGTCTTTGGTGGGATTTATGTATGTATGGTATGTATGTTGGCACATTTCTCTGTGGTACGCTTAAAAGGATATATGAATATTTTATGAAATTTTTATTTTATTTTATTCTATATTTTTATTATTATTTTACATGCGTACTCACAAATGCCCACTTGTTTCCGGAAAACTGATTTACTCAAATAGTTAAATTTTTAAAAGCTTCATTTCTATAAAAATGTATTGTTTTACTTGTTTGAGCCCAAGTGTTGCGCGTAAGAGTTTAATAAAAATAATTTAAACCGTAATGCTCGAGATTTATGACGCAAAACCTTCAAGCATCACGTTGATGTGTAAAAAAAAATTTATGCACCCGCATTTCCTATGTGACTACTTATTTACTTACTTACTTGTGGTATAAAATGATTATTTTTTATTTTGAAGGCGAAATTGAAAATTTATAACCTTTTACGGATTTGTATCTAGTAAGCTTAAGCTTAAATAATAATTTCAATGTTTTATATAATTTTTTTTTCTTAATATTTGGCTTGTCATAAAAACAAACAACGTAATTTATATTAAAGATAACGCTAGTTAATTTTTCTTTCAATTAAAACTAAAAGAAATTATTCAATAATTTCGTAATTAAATTAAAAAAAAAAAATAAAAAAATTTAAAGAAATATATTTCAGATTTTTAAGGGTTATGGTGCTCTCTTTTATTTTTTTCTTTTAATATAAAGTATCATGAAAATTTTTCAACGAATTTTAGGTCTTCCTCTTCTCCTGCTTTTACCAGCGTGCACTGCATTGAAAGCCTGTAAAACTTAGGAGATGTGATTCATTCGGAAAATGAGACCTCTGTTGATTCGGTGTAGTATGTCGATGTCATGCTATATGTCTGATAGTCCACACTTTCATCATCTATGGTATTCCTTGTTGCCCCTACATCTCCCAGCGTCGACTCATGATAGTAAGACGGGAATGATGAGGTACTTGTAGAGTTTGCTCTTTGTTCGTCAAGAGGGGATTTTACTTTTTAATTGGTTACTCAGTGGAAAGTAGCATCTGCTGGCAAGAGCTATTCTACGTTGGGTTTTAAAATGGACGTTGTTATTGTAGGTTGTCTAAATAGTGATATGAAAGCGCTAATGCGCAAACTGTCTTTTTTTTCAAAGCGGAAGATTCTCTTGGGTTGCTAAACCAGTTTTGTGCAACCGGCAATAAGGACGTGGTGAATAGGAGCATATATCCGCAGTTGAAAACTGCACCTCCTTTCTTCAGCTTTGGAGGTCGTTGCTATTTTCTCCAGCATCAAGTTAAAAAGCTCAGACGCGATGAGGATTTACCTTGTCTGAAACGTTCCTTACTACCGAATGGCTTAGGGCTATCCTTATCGAGCCAGTTGGAGGTTCTACTATTGATCAGCATCAATTTGCAAAGAAAATTTTGACGTGGGAAACTACTTTTCGTGCTAAGAAGGCCACTTTAAAAGCGGAAAGGTATTTTGTGTGGATTTTTTTCTAATTAATTTTTTCCAGTATTCGTCGCTTGGTAAATATCTGCTTTATGATGTATCGGCTTGGTCTACCCCCACAATGATAGGATCCAATAAGTTAATGCACTAGATATTGAGCAGGCTTATCCTACTATGTTTGTCACATGCTGTGGCGTTCTCTTCAATTTAATTGGAAAGAGCGTATTCAGATTGAACTCAACTGGTTTGATTTCGTCTGATCATATTCTACAATGGAACTGATGCACGTACGTTGTCAATACTATGTCGTCTTATTTAAATAATGTTCCATCCATCATCATCGATTGGGATTTTGGGTTCTCCATGTGTTGCACAAAAGGCTGAGAAAGTGCTCTCTCCATAACCTCTTTATGCTTTTCTCTTCCAGCTCTTCTATCGACATTTTCGAAAACCAAGATGCGTAGAAAGCAACAAGAGATGTCGTCCTATAGTTCTTTTATATAAACTAAACATTAAACAGTAGTACAAGATGAGTAGAGAAATGTTTGTCAATCTGATGTGTTGTGGTTTTTCAACTTCGAACCTTTCTTGTACTCGCTGATGCGTTTTTCTGAGTGCGTAGAGACAGGTACTGCGACAATGGGATGGGTCATGTCAAAATTACGACCACAGAGATTGTGGATATATAAAACACCAGAGAATTGGGTTTCCTTATACTGGAATCTGGTTCTACAGATAATCCTGTGTCGGGTCTCGACGAAGTAGATCAGCCATTGCACGTTTAACTAAGTTTGAAATTTTCCCACTGTTGCGCCAAATTTACATTCAGGCCGCCAACGAAAGATTTTCTGCTAGCTTTAAGCGTTCAAATAATGAATCATCGTCCTTCTATTCCGTTGGAGCGTGGATAGAATAAATTCCAGCCCAGAGGACCTATTTTTTACCACTTTTTCGAGCAATCTGGTCCGTTTGTCAGCAATAGTGTGCTGAATATTATGTTTCAAGGTGTCAATCGTCAAGTGATTTCGAATAAATCCACAAAAAATAGTCCAGCGGTGTTAAATCGCACGATCTTGGAGGCCAAGCCATACCAAAAGTGTTCTTCCAATAAATTAATTGTTGGTTGTCTGTCAAATAGCGGCCTCTTGTTTGAACTCAAAGTTCGTCCACATCATCATCTTTCAAATTAGGTACGAAAAAGTCTTTAATCACGGTTCATAGGCATTCTCTGTTGACTGTAACTAAATGACTGGCTTCAGTTTTGAAGAAATATGGACCAATGATTCACTCTGGTCATTGAGAATACCAAACAGTGGATTTTTTAAGCCCGAAAACCAAGATCCTTCACCAAAATCTGCCAGAAAGTGGACGTGCATAGCTCGAGTTGTTGTGCGCGATGGCGAGATGGAATCATTCGGGTTTTCTTCGATACTCCGCCCCACTGCAGTCATAAAGTCTTTAGTACCCTCCGTACGGCGTCTCTAAGGATGCGCATTATCCACTGGTGCAAACGTGGTGCGAAACCGAAGCCTGGTTGCTTGAATTGTCGAACCAAAGTATTATATTTGATATAAAATTTGCACGATTAGCAAACATTTTTCCCAAATAAGCCTAATCGTTATGAAATGAGTAGCTGAAGTGAGAATAAATGAAGAAAAAAGGATCAAAAAACCAATTTCGAAAAAAAGATTATCTCATTGAAAACCATATGCCTAAAAAGACACCCTTCACAATTGTCGATAAATATTAATTTTTTTAAATTAGTTCACCATTTATGCCCTCTTTCTAGTCGATAAAATTAAAATTTCCTTTATTTTTTGACTCAACTCCCTCTATTCTAGACTATACTCGTAGTACATATATTTTAAATAGAAAATTTGCTAACGCAATCCTGTGTGTAACGAATTTCCAATCGGCAAGGTTAACACAATATTTACAATATTTCAAATTGAGTACATATTTTCATGTGTCGATTATTTAAATAATTTAGCAAGCATTTTCAAATGAATGCACCATTCTGACGGGTGTTTTAATAGAAAATTCAAAACTCTATAAACAACATATATATATATTGTTCATGGTTATCGCTTCGATTATGTGTCTATTCTGGTGGGAGTGCATCGATAATTCTTTTTGGCTGCCTGCAAATGCTTTCAATTTAATGCGCAACGAAGCGATTTGTTATTCTTACGCTCTAACCCCACCTCAACCTGCACAGCAGAGTGTTATTTGTTATTTGTTATTTGTTATTTTGTATAATATGGTATGTAATATTTTTAGACTTTTGTTATGCACTCATAAAATATTTATTTTAGGGAAAATGCAAAAATACAAAATAAATAAAAATGTAAAAGGAGTTTCCCTGTACCAAAAACCCTCCGCACATATACACCGCACCCATACATACATGCAAGTATGTAGGCAGCAGTCAAGCAGTTTGCCAGCAAATGGCAACAATGAAAAATTGCAAAATAACAATACGAGTTGACGTATGTGTTATAAATTCAGGCTGCTGCTGTTTACTTGCTGCTACTCAACATTTTGTTTATATACCTTTTTACCGTTATTGTCTATTTGGTTGGCATTCAGCCAAAACGCCTTTCCTAAAAAAAAAAATGAAAAAATTAAAAATAAAAAAAGAAAATAAGATAGAAAATACTGTATTTTGACTTAACAATTTTGTTAGCTACTTGTAATGTGCAATGTTAGCTGTTATTGTTGTTTATGTGATCCATACATACATATGTACAAATACTTTTTTTGTTGGCACATACATTTTTTTCTGTGTGGGTAGATAAGTCGTCTGCTTTGTTGCACAAGTACGCTTGCACAAATATTCCAAGAAGTGTGGCAACAACTATTTTTGGCAATGTTGCCTGAAAGAATTTCCAAGAAAATGTGTGAAAAATAAAGCGTCAAAAATTCGTACACATATTTACATATTATGTTTGGTAAAATCTGTTAAAGGGAAATAAAGTCAGCAGCAAAATTTACCACACCCAGTGGACATTCATTGGTTAAATTCATATTGGAGAAATAAATAAAAAAAACCTTATTCTTTAAGTGTTGTATAAAATGAAAATGGTATAGGCAGGTCATTCATTACAAACTAAATTGGATTAGAAGGTTTGGTATGTTTATTTCATTTCATTTTCTTTACTTCAAACATTTAAAAATTAACAATATTTTACTTTTTAATTTTATTTCTTTGAAACTTATTTTGATTAAAATATTTTGCTTTAATGTAATTTAATTTTATTACATTTTTTTAACTGATTTTGTTTTCGCTTTACTATATGTAATTTAATTAAATTTATTTTATTTTGCTTTATTTTAATATATTTAATTTTTTTCATATTATTTTATCTTTTTTTATTAATTATTTAAATTTGATTTAATCTTATATTATGTTTATTTATATATTTTGCTTTATTAATTTAATGTCCTTTTATTATTATTTATTAATTTTGTTTGGTTATTACACTTTATATTAATTTACTTAGCAAATTTAATTTGATTTAATTTAATTTTATATAAGTTTATTTAATCTTACTTTTCTTTATCTTATTTTATATTATACTGAATTCAATTTAAGTTTTTATAATTTTATTTTATTTTACTTTGTTTTGTTTTTTATATCATTTTGTGTTATATTATGTAATTTAATTCAATTTTATTGTGTTTAACTTTATATAATTTTATTTTTTTTATTTTATTTTATTTTATTTTATTTTATTTTATTTTATTTTATTTTATTTTATTTTATTTTATTTGATTTTATTTTATTTTATTTTATTTTATTTTATTTTATTTTATTTTATTTTATTTTATTTTATTTTATTTTATTTTATTTTATTTTATTTTATTTATATTTTATTTTATTTAATTTAACTTAATTTAATTTAATTTTATTTCATTTTATTTTATTTTATTTTATTTTATTTTATTTAATTTAATTTTATTTTATTTTATTTTATTTTATTTTATTTTATTTTATTTTATTTTATTTTATTTTATTTTATTTTATTTTATTTTATTTTATTTATTTTATTTTATTTTATTTTATTTTATTTTATTTTATTTTATTTTATTTTATTTTATTTTATTTTATTTTATTTTATTTTATTTTATTTTATTTTATTTTATTTTATTTTATTTTATTTTATTTTATTTTATTTTATTTTATTTTATTTATTTTATTTTATTTTATTTTATTTTATTTTATTTAATTTATTTTATTTTATTTTATTTTATTTTATTTTATTTTATTTAAATTAATTTGATTTAATTTTATTTAATTTAATTTAATTCAATTTTATTGTTTTAATATATTATATTGTATTTTATTTGATTTTCTTATTTTAATTTCTGTTATCTCTATTCTGCTCATAGCAATTCAATTTGAAGTAGTTTATTCACTGGGATTAATATTTTTTTATTCACTTACAAAGTACCTAGTTTATATGTAGTTTTTAATGGAAATGCATAAAGTTTTAAACTTCGAGGAGAACGGGGGTAAGTTATAGTACAAAACTTCTTCCTACAACAATTCCTCCCAATAATGTTACTATGGAATCTATGTGCGTCGGTGTTTGATTTATGACATTAATTTTTTGTCGAATATTTTCACGTTCAAATAACTTAAATGCAAACTAGTAAATCAAATTGTTGGCGGACTTCCACTTAAGGAATAGGTCTGTAAATTGTTTCCAAAATACTCTAGGGATCGTTATTAAAATCTGTCGGTATCTGTAAAATATTTTACTAATCTCCCCTTGACTCTAAAATCATTTACCAATGCTTTCGGACAATTTCGGTTTACAAAGCCTTCCTAAAAATACGACAAGAATTTTTCAATTCATGACAGCCAGCAGGTATTTAAAGAGCTGAGAACATTGACCATTATGTGCACATTTGTCAAACAAATGAAAGAAAATTGTTTCTGCTTTCTTCGAAGGAGAAAAGCACAAAAAACATTGGAAGGACGATAGCTTCAAAATCAAACAAAAGATAGCAATTTGTAACTGAAATTAAATTTAATCTCCCTCACCTCTGCTCGCATTATCTACCCAATGCCTCCCTCTTTTAGCTGGAATCCATTTCCAAATATATCCATCGACTGCTTCAGGCACTCGGCAGGACGCACTCAAATTATGTCCTGCTGTTCTCATTGATTGTGTCAGCATTGGCTCATTTGCTCATATCCACACGAATCCCTCCCCATATGTATGCTGCGAGGTCAGAAGTGGAGCGAGGTGAAGACATACATATGCCTACATACTCGTACGTATTATTCCTGAAATTGGTGATCATAATCCAATTTAGGTTTTCGAACGGCCTGTCAATGTGTGCACAATGACGGTGATTTGACAGCTCAATAGCACAAAAGCCCACACTCGTCCACTCCTACCGCGAAAACGCGCTCATCAGCACCGCGCTCCCTCTAGCTGCCTTGCCTTTACTGCATCTGTTTCATCCGCAATAGCGTTCTGTAATGGAAAGCGGGTGAGGTTGTGGAGGATAATTGATGACGGTGGTCGCAGGCACAAAGCTTCACGTTATTGATAGTTGTCTGAAGCGAACAGTGCACTGTCGGTAGCAATTGCCGGTCACTGGGCGTCAAGTTGTAACTCTTTGTATGTTATGTGTTGTAAAAAAGGCCGTGGGGTTCTTCAGCTTTAAGAACTGGGAACGTATTGTTCACTTGATGTTGTTGTGACTTTTAATAAAAAGAATGTTATTATTGTAATTTTTGTAATTTTCATTATTTTTGCAATGGCTATGTACATATTTACCCTATTGAAGTTCTTTTCCACTTTTTTTTATGCATACATACGAGTATATACAAAAAATTCTGTTGTTTGCTTGCCAAGCCCAAACTGATGCCCGCTTTTGTTGTTGTTACTATAACTGTCATTTAGTGGTGTAGAAAGAATTTCAGTTATTCGTGAGGAGGGATTTTTTACAAAAATTGTGTAAATATAAATATAAATAAAAACTTAAATAAAGATAAATAAATGCAGACCGCAAAAGCCGAATAATTACCATTGCGCACTATCAGGCGGAGGGCCATAGGTTCGAATCCAGACCAAGAGTCGGAGAAACAGAGAATCAATTTAAAAATAAATTTTGCTGATGGCGGTCGCCGCCCGGTAAAGAATGTCAACTCCTCCTAATATAGTTCTGACATGAATTAAAAGCTCCTTATAAAAATCCAGCGATATAAAACAAGCTGTAGGTCCCGTCTGTTTGTTTGAGAAACATCACGATGCACAAACTAATTTAAGTTTTATAAATAGAAATAAATATTTTATTAAACTTATAATATTTCCTCAAAATAAGGCTTTAATAAAATTTTCGAATTTTTTCTTTTATTTTCAGGTAAGTGTCAACCATTGAGTAATGTGAAAATGACTATGACGAAACTTGGATTGGGTAAGGTGCAAAACTTGCCGTCTTTAAACTGTCATACGAGTGATAAACTTTTTACAGAAGAGTTAAATTTACCTAAATAGAGTAGTTTGTTTTTCAAACATATTTCTACTTTTTTTTTGTAATTTTTTAAATTTGAACATGTAGTAATTAATTTTTATTTTGCCATCGAAGGCAAGAACATATGTGAGACTCAGGTAACGAATACATTTCAATTTTATTAGTTTTTACTTTAAAGAATAGTTTTATAATAAAGAGTTTCTAAGATCTAAGAAGGAACCTTAAGTGTGCTTTATGACTTCTTGTGTATTTATCGCAACATCAACGAGGTGTCTTGAGATAATTTACTTCATCGTTTATTGCAATAAAATAAACTTTGTCAAGTTTATTTGAAATTGCAAAACGATTTCTTCGAATTCTTTAGTTCATTTAGCTACACAGTTACTGAGATGAATGCAAAACGCAGATTCTTTTTTCAAGCGTCTTACTGGTGAAGTAGCCTTTCGAAATCAAGTTCATTAAAGAGCTCATAGAAGGGTCAACAAAGTAGTTATACATACGTTATACCGACCATTGGTTTCTAATATATGCCGGACAGTTTCCGATGTACATACTACTACACGTTTATTAGCCGATCTGTAACTAAAAGTAGCTTGGACCCATCACTTCATGGTTTATTTCAAGAAAAGAACTAAAATAATACTAAGGTATGCACAAAAGTGTCGGTCTCTTGCATAATTATTATGTCTTTGGGTGTGCGGAAAACGAAAAAGACTTTACGTTAATGACCTAAAAGAAAGATGGAAGGTTGGAAAAATTCCAGTGGGATTACTCTTGCTACACTTGCGCTTGTTAGAAGCATTTCGAAGGTCGCTCCGAAGTGTCTAACAAAAGTCAGTAACGTCATTTCCACCTTGTCTTTCACTCCCAACTCTTCAATTTTCTGCTGCAAATTAGTCGAAATGGTAAAGAAGAAAATGTGCTTTTATATATTTATTACACAACTTAGTGTTTGAAATCCCTCTAATCTTCTTTTGATTAATTGTGTGCAGTTAAGATCTTGATTTTTGACTAAAAAATTCACCACGACCTCTTTGAAAGGTAGCCCACTTGTGGTAATGAGTGGCCTGGAAGCTTTGTTATTAATTATTTGAAGCGATTTTCACCTCTAGTAAGTGATTTTAGAAATTACCTCATCGATACTAGCTTTATGAGAAAGCACCAAAGTTATATGCCTCCCTTGGAGACCAACGCTTTTTGAATCAGTACAGCTCCTATCCCATAGTCTTACAAAGCAAGGGAATTCGGTTATTGTCTATGCAACCAAACCAAGCAGAATCTGAAGCCGTGACATTTATATTTAGGTATATTCAATATGTAAGGAAGCAAATATAAGTAGTTGTTGGTTTTTTTGAGGTGTATGGAATTACTGACATGAAATGGAAGCAGACCCTTTTGTGAATCAGAACTGCTTTAGAGCGTTCTTTTGAAGACTGTATGATAATATGCCATTATGTTTGGTCGTATGGTACCTTAAACATATTGATTAAGCATATTAAATTAACTTGTCGTCTTGGGAAAAACCGGAAGCAGGAATATCTCACCAGATTTTTTGGAAATATTCAAGTCTTGTTCCAAACCAAAAAAAAATTTTTTGATAATTTTTTCATATAAACCTTTTCAGGATTCATAGTATAAAACATTATACTCATATATGTGAAAAAAGATGGATAGATGTTCAGCCGATGCTAAGAAAATTTTCACTCAATATTTTCATATTTTTATTTATGTATTAATATAATTTCTTTTTTTTTTGACTTCACACTGTGAATACATTTTTATTGTTTGTATGCTTAATCGTTGCAAAAATTCTTGTACAATAACAAAACATTCGACACTTAATACCTCGTACCTTTTTGGTGTACTCGTACATACCTACATTTAACAAGAAAAAAATTATGTTAAATAAGTGTTGCTGACAGCTTCATAAATGAACTCAACAATCGGGCAGACAGGCTTTCGCATAAAAGAAGAAAAACAATTTTTTATTATTTTTATTTCTCCAAAGTAAAAATATAAAACAAAAAATGTAATTTTCAGCAGCTGACAAGTTGAAAGGCGCATTGTTGCGGTGTCAGAGAGCAGGTGTATGAATACTACATACTCTAACATGAGTACATTTATACTTACATACATACCAATAGGTGGGTATGTAGCTGTTTGGGTGAGTAGTTTCGAAAACTGCTGACTGTAGCACAAAATTATTAAGTGCGAACAAGCGCGCTGTGGCGGAAGGGAGGGGGTGGAGTCGGTTGCCTGCTGAGGTGGGAACAGCAGGTATGCTTTGTTGAAAGGGCAGCAGCTTCAATTTCTTCTACTGACAAATTCACTTCACTTTGCTTCATTTCAACGCACTCGCACACGTACACGCACACATACATAAGTGAGAAAATAAACAAAAAAAAAAAATAAAAATAATAATAACAGTAGCACAAAAAGCGCCTTATTGCATTGTCTGACTGACTGACTGGACGAAAATAAATTGAGATAAAAATTGCAAGAGCTGCATAGAAAGTGTGCTCGGCAACTAAAAAGCTTGCTGAGAGAACTTTGTTAAGTTTAAATTAAGTTTTCTTTATTTATATTTATTTACTTATTTACGTGCTTTGTGTGCGTTATTTATGTATTGTATATGTATATCTATATGTATATTTAGGCCTGAAAACTCATTACCCACACCAACTGCTTTCTTCAGTGTGAGTGAATATGTCATATGTGCTTTTCTAGTGAAATGTTGTGACTTTCTGCAGCTTAAACTTATTAAATATTTTAAAAGTTGTGGTGAAAATATGCTTAATACCGTAAAGTGACACGTGTGAAGGTGTTTGAACAAATTGGCAAAAGTAATTTATTTAGAAAAAAATCTTTCAATTTGTGCTATTGTTGAGCTTTTTCGGGTGCTTTTTTGACTGCTTTTGAATTTTTAATTTCCTAAAATATATTTTCAACCTAAAGAAATTCTTGAGAAACGTATTTACAGACCTTTTGTGATGAGAAGAATTTATTTATTTTTAAATCCTATTGAAAATTAGGGATATTCAAGCTTAAGCGGCATTAGTAACACAGAGGAGGTGAATATAGAAAACTTGGACACAGTTTTGTGTAAGTAAGGCATTTGTGAGAAGTAAGGCATCAAAGCTTTTAGCGAATTTTGAAGAGATCCTTGATCTTCAACTACAACTACTTCAAATTTTCTGTCCAGCGTTGCTTCCAGATGCGATCTTCGGCAGAGCTATTCTTCTAATTTGGGATGTGCATCTTGATAATTTTCCATTTTCCACTTTAATTTCATGCCATAAATACACTCGGAAGAGCTGACATTCCCTGCGGGGTGACCGCAATCAGAAAAAAATTTACTTAATTTTTTTATTAAATTAAATTTCTATAATTTTTGTGTTGGTCGAAACAGGACTCAAGCCCGAACTTTCGAATGGTAGTTTGCAATGCTAACCAATCGGCTCGGTGGAACTAAAACAGTGCACCTGTTCCAACGTCCCACTCATGCTTGCCTCCTATACTTCCTATATGCATCACTGCCCGTTCGGCTCACATGAGACGCTAGTAAGTTATAACCTGCCAGTAGGTCTACACAACTATTCTGTAGTTTATTTGAGACTGTGTGAGCAAGAAATAATTGTGCTTTCCTTATCAGCCATTGCTCACGATCGTTACAGGCTTGCAGTCCGCTAAGGCATTCCATCTCTATACGAACGTCATCATTTCGGTGTTTTCGGCGTATCTCGAACTCAATATACTGGTTTGATGGATATTTTTCATACTGATGGCACTTTAGGTAATCTCTTAAATTCTTTTGTTCGCAATGATGCCTTTGTAGCCTTGAGCTCAGTTCATACCTACTCCTTTGCTTTGCTGCAACCATCTGCAATGCTCTCCAACTCAATATCGTTCGGTGGGAGGTTAACTGACTTCTTGAATGCAGATATTGGATTAGCTCGTAGTACTTCTTGTTATTCGGAGCTTCAGTATTTGCTACAATGGTTTTTTTTAAGAATTTTCATTGGATATAATCCACCATAGTCCTTCCTCTATGATGAGCTTTCACAACAGATTGCTGTTTAAAATTACTCCCAGATTATGGTTGGTGGTTTTCTATGAATGACCGATAGACACCTATATTGTCGAATTCGCCAGCTTCAACTGTCAGCAAATCCATATGTTCGAATTGCCCTAAACTTTAAATATGTGAATATTTGGGAGAGCAGCCCGAAACAAAAACTCTGCCAAAGTGTCTGCCTATGTTTCAGTGAACCATATTTGTTATCTGTAGCTTGACTTTGTGGGGTACGTTATAGTATGTAAGACATAATAAGCAGAAGATATTAGAACTTGTTGCAAAGCGAAATTTTATTCTTTTACGCTTTTACATTGTTTATTCCTTCATATTTTTTGCTCCTGCAAAGCTAATCAATTTGAATTTTTAAAGAAAATTATAAGTGCTACTTTCACAACTAATTACAGCCAGAGCGAGAAGATCTCGAAGGCAGATTGCCTGTTGCCCTATCTAAATATTTTTATTATTTTTTTTTTACCTCTCTGCAACTTCTTTGATCCAATTCAATTGCACTGGCTGAAAGTTATGCTGAAGCTCCATTTTCGCTTTGGTTCGAATCCATATGTATCTTAATACGCTTCATGACGCAGACAGTTGGCATTTTATAAAACGCAGCGTCTGCCCATCGTGGTGAACTGACAACGTGACTGCTGGACACGGGGGTACTGTGTTAACCTGATGCTGTAAAATGGCTTGTTTTCCCTTCTTTCTTCTTAATATCTATACTCACATTGAGCGCCCTGCTTTAGTGACAACCAGCACAGACTTCTGACACTTCACTGTGTTGCTGAAAAGTGTTGTTGTCGTGCTAGTTTTCTCCTCAAAAGCACTTAAGTTATAAATATATATAAGCTGAAGAAATCTTTCTCATTAGTATGAGTATGCTTAATTCAATTTCTTCTTCTCGCCCTCGCTCACACACGCGGTCGTTTGAGTTTAGTACTTCCTTCTTGTTAATGCGATATACTTCTTGCTCTACCTTTAGAAGGGGTCTGCAATTATTTTTATAAATTTCTATACTTATTATGTATTCTTCAACGCAAACCACCCTTTATCTTATATGCTCTAACTCGGTATTATCATAATGGTAAAACTCCATGGGGAGGTGGCAAGCCTTACAACAAGACTACTTTAAATGCTTTGTATAAATAAAATAAAATAAAATAAAATAAAATAACATAAAATAAAATAAAATAAAATAAAATAAAATAAAATAAAATAAAATAAAATAAAATAAAATAAAATAAAATAAAATAAAATAAAATAAAATATAATAAAATAAAATAAAATAAAATAAAATAAATTAAAATAAAATAAAATAAAATAAAATAAAATAAAATAAAATAAAATAAAATAAAATAAAATAAAATAATATAAAATAATATAAAATAAAATAAAATAGAATAAAATAAAATAAAATAAAATAAAATAAAATAAAATAAAATAAAATAAAATAAAATAAAATAAAATAAAATAAAATAAAATAAAATAAAATAAAATAAAATAAAATAAAATAAAATAAAATAAAATAAAATAAAATAAAATAAAATAAAATAATATAAAATAATATAAAATAATATAAAATAAAATAAAATAGAATAAAATAAAATAAAATAAAATAAAATAAAATAAAATAAAATAAAATAAAATAAAATAAAATAAAATAAAATAAAATAAAATAAAATAAAATAAAATAAAATAAAATAAAATAAAATAAAATAAAATTAAATAAAATAAAATAAAATAAAATAAAATAAAATAAAATAAAATAAAATAAAATAAAATAAAATAAAATAAAATAAAATAAAATAAAATAAAATATAATAAAATAAAATAAAATAAAATAAAATAAAATAAAATAAAATAAAATAAAATAAAATAAAATAAAATAAAATAAAATAAAATAAAATAAAATAAAATAAAATAAAATAAAATAAAATAAAATAAAATAAAATATAATAAAATAAAATAAAATAAAATAAAATAAAATAAAATAAAATAAAATAAAATAAAATAAAATAAAATAAAATAAAATAAAATAACATAAAATAAAATAAAATAAAATAAAATAAAATAAAATAAAATAAAATAAAATAAAATAAAATAAAGTAAAATAAAATAAAATAAATTAAAATAAAATATAATAAAATAAAATAAAATAAAATAAAATAAAATAAAATAAAATAAAATAAAATAAAATAAAATAAAATAAAATAAAATAAAATAAAATAAAATAAAATGAAATGAAATGAAATGAAATGAAATAAAATAAAATAAAAATAAAATGAAATAAAAAAATAAAATAAAATAAAATAAAATACAATAAACTAAAATATAATGACATAAAATAAAATAAATTAAAATAAAACATAATAAAATAAATAATAATGAGTTGAAATAAATTAAAATAAATTCAAAATAATAATTTAGTGTCTTGTCGGTGTAGCGCTTCTCACATCATGCTGGAAAGCCTCTTTCTAATAGCAGCGTTGACTCATTCTCATTGCTTTCCTTGACCCTGCCCTATAATCAGGCCCTCCACTTTCTGAAGCGGCATGTCTGTCAATGCGCCATTTGAAATAAAGCGAAGATGTTGAGCTTACGGAAGAAAAGGAAAAACTGTAGCAAAGAAAATACAATAATAATAAACATTTTAGAGCAAAAAGTAGCTCACTTTACTTGACTAACATCAGCTACGATGGCTGTGAAGATGTAAAGTTTATTAATGACATTAAAAATATCTTGCAATTATTTATAGCAAAACCGGGGGTAGAAAAACACACAGCAGAAAAAGTGGCTAAATGAAGAAAATAGTAAAAATAGACGAGAGAAAGACGTCTTAAAGATTTGTGCAGCAGATGAGGGTATGGACAAAAGAAAAGAGTAAAGTAATCGCGCTTTCACTCACTGCCACTTAACCTCTGTGCTTTGCTCTCTCTCTCCCCTTCACTCTCTTTCTCTTGCTGCCGCAAATAGTACGAAGATAAAAATTATAATTTTTTTCTTTATTTCAATGCACTCTTCGCTCTTAATTTTGTTTTACTTATTATCACTCATTATTTATGGTCTGTGCTTTGTGTTGGTGAATTGGCATTTGGAGGGCGAAAAAGCGGCTAATTGCCACATTCATTTTTAGCTTTGGTGATTTGGTCAGAAGTGGACGGGCTGTTTTGTAGCATTTTGAAGCTTAATTTTGCGCTAAAAACGTGCTGTATCTATTTAATATACCAAAAGGCGAAAACAAAATAAGAGAAGTTTTTATTTTTAAGTTTTTTGCTGTAGTAGAATAGAGTAATGAGCGTTATGGTTGGCAATTTTAATCATTTCTCGAGTGAGTTTGTCTTCGCTGGGCTTCAAAAGAGGCACACAGTGGATTTGAACTCTGTATATTTATAACGATCACCGCATTTATTTGCGAATGGGCAACATTGGAAACCACTTTTTATGATGCCTGAAATCGGCTGGCTTGGTTGGTAGGATTTTATCCCAAGAAAGGTAAGGACACATAATGGAAAGGAAAAAATAGAAAAAAAGGTAAAAGCAAAGAAAAAAGGCAAGGAAAGGAACAGAGAGGAAATTAAAGAATAACAAAAGAAAGGAAGGGAAAATAATAAAAACAAATGAAAGGAAAACAAGAAAAAAGAAAGGAAACGAAACGAAATGAAGTTAAGCAAAACGAGATGAAAGAAAATCAAAAGAAAGGAAAATAATAATAAAAAACGTAGGAAAGGAAGGAAAACGAAAGCAAAAGAAGGCATATGGGGAGTCTTGCTGATCACGTACACGTACTTTTGATTGGTATAAGTCGTTCAAGGACGGCCGTACATCGCTGGAGAACTTGCCCCATGATCGTCGTCCAGCAACGTCAATAAACGAAGAAAACGTCGAAAAAGTAAAGAAAATTCTGTTGGAAAATCGTCGTGTGACTGAAAGAGAGATGGCTAGTGAGCTCAACATATCAAATGGATCCGCTCATAGCATTATTCATGATGTTTTGGGCATGAGATGTGTGTCTGCTCGACTTGTTCCAAAATTGTTGCTCATACGCCTCGTCTTGTACGCGATTATTTGACCAAAAACAACGTAAATATTGTTCCGCAAGCACCGTATTCACCCGACATGACACCGTGTGACTTTTTTCTTTTCCCTAAACTCAAATTGCCGCTTCGTGGAAAGCATTTTCAGTCGATTGAAGTCATAAAAGAGAATTCGAAGAAGGAACTGAAAGCCATACCTAAAGCGGCCTCCCACAAGTGTTAAGAAGATTGGAAAAA
The DNA here is from genome assembly GCA_037013455.1 of Ceratitis rosa. Classification (NCBI taxonomy): domain Eukaryota; kingdom Metazoa; phylum Arthropoda; class Insecta; order Diptera; family Tephritidae; genus Ceratitis; species Ceratitis rosa. The sequence goes on along the minus strand of JAWMAG010000008.1, from coordinate 11,448,140 downwards.
AAGGTGGCATATGTGTATCGCCTCTAATGGTGACTATTTTGAAGGGGATAAAATAAATATTGAAGAATAATTAACCGTTTTTGTTTTATTGAGCCAGTCTCGTTTATATTTGAGCAGAAGGTAATTTTAAATTGGAAGAAGCATCAACTTCTGGGAATGTATGCGTTTGAAGTCGATTCGCCTGCGGTAGCACGAGTAGCGATGTATTGGCGCATATCGTCCTGTCTTGCTACAGTAAACACATATATATCTATATACGCGTGAAAGTACATACGTGTATGTATGAATTTGACCCAAACTACCAATAGAAAGCAAACAAGCTGACAATGTCATTAGCGCTCCTGCCGCCACTATTTCAGCTTTGATTGCAACACATATTTCCCACTTCACACTCTCTTCTACATTCTCATCTACGTGTATATTCGTTTGCACCTGCATTTTCTCATCTCCACTTGCCGCTGATATGAGAATGTCATTTCTACACGGGTTACTATGCAAGCATTTACAGACATATACGTACAATGTGATTGGTATTGTTGTTTTTGCGACGTTGACTTATGTAACTGTCGCGTTGTTGGCACCGACGCTGTCTTCAGTGACATCAATAACAACAACAACAACAACAAAAACAACCAGCATGTTGGTAGACGGCAACAGTCAACAAGAATAATACAAAGTCCACCATTGCTTGCTTCGCCTAATGCTCATCAATAGTAATTGTCCTTTGAAAGATGCCACCTCCACCACCTGACTTTATACATATGTACATACTACTACATACGTGTACATACATTTATACGACTATAAAACATGTGGTATTTCCCCCAGGCAGGCATGTGTGTGTGTGTGGGTGGGTGTGTGCTTGCAACAGTTGCCCTTATTATTATTGTTATCGAATGTCATAGCCATCAATGATGGCTCACGACGACAGCAACTTGCCCACAACTGTTATGAGATTGTGCTGTAGCAGCAGCAGCAGCAGCAACAGCAGCAAGTGAAGCAAACAGCTGTGTGGGGAATAATTGTTTGTGAGTGGCGATGTGTTTATATATGTACGAGTATACAAATAAAAATAGTATTAGTTTTGTACTAAAGATGAATAATTGCAACTCGAATTATTCCGTAAAATAACAAACCAAATACAAAATTCATAATTAGTTATAGCTTTATTAAATTTTTTTAATTTTTTCTTTAATTATATAAATCTCTTCTTACAAAAGCAAAATTTTAAATGCTTTTAATCGCTTTTAGGATAAAGCAGTTTGATTGTAATTTTATTTCCTTTCGCCTACCTTTTTCAAAAAAAAAATATTTATATTTTTTAGTTTTTAGTTTTTTGTTACTGGTTACAATTATACTGTTTCGAACCTAGTTTGGAACTAGTTGTGGAAAAAACAAACTCCTACGATATCGAAAAATATCATTTACTTGTGGCGTAAAACAAAAGTTGGCTGACTACTTTCAAAGTAGTTTCTGACTAGTTCGTTTCACTACACTACAGGGATATTGCTATAATAACAACAAGTTGTACTCGTACATACTGTATGTTATCATAATTGTTTCTGTCATAAACTTGCAGGCAACTCGTACTGCTGTATGCAGTGCTGCACAATCATTGTTATTCGATATCAAACAAAATTTGACGTGGCGACGTTGTTAATATTGTCAGTATTGTCACCTTTGTAATAATGATGTGCTGCTATTTTACACATATGTATATTGCACATATGGCATCCATACAACCCATTAAACATAAATATTTGTTTAGAATGCGAAATAAATTCGCTTTCTCTGAGGAACTTATCGGATTTCTATTTTAATTCAAATTTAAAAATTTTTCAACGACTTACGAATTTTCTTACTACAACTCAAATCCCAATCAGACACTCTTTACAAAATTATTTTTAGTTTTTTGGAGCATATTTGATTATTGAAATCAGGATGTTTTTCCAATAAACCGAGAGACCTATGTTTTATACCAAGCCTCCTTCGAACAGTCAATGGAATTTTATAAGAAACACGTGTTTTCTGACAGAAGCACACTCGGAGAACTTAACCTTTTCTGCCTAGGGGCGACCGTACTTTGAAATATTAAATTATTTTCTTTGATTTTGGATGGCGAACGAATGGCAATATGTACTCCCAACCACTCAAACGGAGAATGATTTATTATTCCACTAAAAATAAAGCTTAATTTATTTGTTCGATATCTCAAAAGTTGAGTGTAACGGGATGAATGCATAAAAACCTTCCAAAGAAGGTCTCCGAGTTTCTGACGAGTCCCTATCAAGTCGCTATGATGTGCGGCCTGATGTTGCGGGGTGAAATACAATTCGCCTCCTGTTGAGCCCTTGTGGGCAATTGCTCTCCTCAGATGGCCCAACTTCTGACAGCACAGACCCAAATTAGTGGATGATTCCTTGGTAATCCCATAAAACACCCAATACAACCTTTCTGGTCGTCAATCCTGGCTGGGAGACCATTGCCCTTCGGCCATGACCATTTTCATTTGAAAGTGATGTCACAATTCGCATCAGAAAAGTTTCGATTTTGTTACCATTTAGCAGCTATTCGCAGATAGAAATTCGGTCCATCAAACTCGACGATTTCCATTATTTACCGGGGAGAAATCGACGAAACCAAAAATGTGCATGATTGACTGTTGCATTATCAGGAGCATAAACAATATTCACATTTCAGCTGCCGAAGCGATTATCGGCTGACCGAAAATTTTATACACAGTGTATAATTGTTTTATGAAGAAGCACGACGTATTTACATACAACATTTTGGTTAGAAAACTTATTACACTACCTACATATGTATGTACCCATATGTATTCCGAATTATCACATTTATAGCGAATAAAATTCAATTTCGAAAAATCCTTGCTACTCATTTTAGAATTCCTACGCTTTACCGTAGAAAATGTTAATCGGCAAAGCGTTTGGATTCTGAAACGAGCGGCAGCCAAGGATAAGCAACAAAAAATAAAAGGAAGAAAATCAGAAAAAGTGGAAAGAAACTAAAAATTACGGTACGCAGCTGAAATCCGAGAGAAGTAAAATTGTAAAATGGTGTAAAAGTAAGAAAATACAAAATACTGTGTAAACGAAGTAAGAAGAATAATGTATATGAAGTTGAAGACGCGCCAAGGTGCTGAATGGCGCTGGTAATGTAATTAAGGCAAGTACAAATGCGTTACGTGCAACGTGCCGCGCGTAGCAAAATACCCGATACAAATTTACCGCTAACTACACGCCATACAAGTTACAAGCAATTATGCTGTAAAATTGCTTTTTCCAACGAAAATCGCATGCGAATCGAGTGATCGGGTTTTTTTTCTTCGAATAACAAATAGAAGTATTGAGGTGGCGTTCTGGCGGGTTTCCTTTGAGCATACTACGCTATTGAAAGTGGTATATGGCATGCGCATACATAGATATGTATATACCTATGTCATGGTCTTTAAACGCGACTTGCTTCAAGCTTTCGTGCTAATTTCATATTCGTATCGCATATGAGTGCGCGTCTTCAGGAATGCAATCGAAGTTGACTGCGGATTGTTGGCCTTCATTGGTGGGCGATGTCGGATACTTACGTCAGAAGCAGAAGAAAGTCTTAGACATGCATTTCCTCTTTATTTCTATATTTGTGTTCAGTTTTATTATTTTCTCTCTTCCTCAGATTCGCATTACTTTCAACACACTAAGTGAAGTTTAATCAGCATGAATATCACTTTAAGTACGTTGAAGTAGAAATAATGATAATTTAAAATCACAAAAAATGGTGAAAAGTTCTGAAGGAACTTAATGTCATGCAAAAATATTTGCTAACAAAAAATGTAAACGAAAACTGGAAATATGTATTATTTTTAATTCTTTGCCTTAAATAACATTTCCATTTGCCTTCGCGTTTTATCTACTTGGCTAAGCAGCAGCAAGAACAATGTCCAACGGTGCTCCTCGGTTGTTGAGTGCAATGTAATGATTATATTTGAAAGCCACCAGCAGCTTTCCACTTATATAGTATAAGCAGTCCAATAAGCCCAATGGTCTCATTTACTTATGGCTATGAGCCATGCCTTGACGATTCACCAGGCGACTAACCCCCGCCACAGACACACCCACAATCGTGCCATACCTTGCTGACCAGAGCCAGTGAGCTACGCGCCTGTGGGGCTCAACATTAAAAACTTTACTGAGGTAACGGTAAATAACGTCGCAACGAAGGGTAAGCGCGGCACAAGGCAAAATACAAAAAAAAAAAAAAATAATAATAATTAAAAATTAAACCGTAAAATAAAAAAACTTATTAATTAAAATAAAAAAATAAAATAAAACTAAGTAAAATGAAAAAAAAAATAAAATAAAAAAAGATAATAAAATAAAATAAAAAAGGAAAATAAAGTAAAATAAAAAAAAAGATAAAAAAAATAAAATAAAATTAAATAATATAAAATAATACAAAATACAATAAAATCAAATAAATAAAATAAAATAAATAAAAATAAAATAAACCAAAGTAAAATAAAATAAAATAAAACAAAGTAAAGTAAAAAAATAAAATAAAATAAACTAAATAAAAAAAAAAAAAATAAAATAAACCGAAGTCAAATAAAATAAAATAAAATAAAATAAAATAAAATAAAATAAAATCAAATAAATAAAATAAAATAAATAAAAATAAAATAAACCAAAGTAAAATAAAATAAAATAAAACAAAGTAAAGTAAAAAAATAAAATAAAATAAACTAAATAAAAAAAAAATAAAATAAAATAAACCGAAGTCAAATAAAATAAAATAAAATAAAATAAAATAAAATAAAATAAAATAAAATAAAGTAAAATAAAATAAAATAAAATAAAATAAAATAAAATAAAATAAAATAAAATAAAATAAAATAAAATAAAATAAAATAAAATAAAATAAAATAAAATAAAATAAAATAAAATAAAATAAAATAAAATAAAATAAAATAAAATAAAATAAAATAAAATAAAATAAAATAAAATAAAATAAAATAAAATAAAATAAAATAAAATAAAATAAAATAAAATAAAATAAAATAAAATAAAATAAAATAAAATAAAATAAAATAAAATAAAATAAATAAAATAGAATAAATAAAAAAAATGAAATAAAATAAAATAAAATAAAATAAAGCAAAGTAAAATAAAATAAAACAAAATTAAATTAAATAAAAAAAAATAAATAAAATATAGTAAAATAAAATAAAGTAAAATGAAATAAAATAAAATAAAAAAATAAATAAAATTAAAATAAATTAAATTAAATTAAGCCACATTAAATAGTTATAAACTGTAACCGTTTAATCTGTTTAGCTGGGTATGTAAAAAAACATCGCCAAATTTCGTGAGACTTAATTTTTTTTAAATTATGTGTTCAGTGAACCAAAACTCAAAGCTACAGTAACTAACCGCGAAAGCAACCGCCAGCGGAGTTCAAAGCTCAACCGCAGTCGCTGCACAGCCACAGTGACGCAGAATTTACAGTCACCACTTTAAACATAATTTTTCGGAGAATCAGCGAATTTATAATGTAATGTCTATTATGAATGTATGTATACATACATAGAGAAACAGTTGAATATTTAAAATAATAGCCAACGAAGTTGCAAAGTTTCCATCTAAAGATAAGTAAAAGAGTTTAAACTGAATAAGTTAAGGTAGAATTGATGCTTCCGTTTCATATTTTCAACCAATTTTCTGCCGCCTAAGCATTAAACCCAGCGGCTCTAAAGGTATGAAGGTGTTACCAAAATTAACGGACGACAATGAGCAGAAAAAGTATTTAAATAACTCAGAGTCATCCAAGGCTTATCTCCACCGCACTCATACATATACTCGCTCACTTATTCATGCAACCATTTGTTAACTTAATATAACTATGTATATGTGTATGTAAATGTGCCAAACTTTAATCAGCTTCAAAGTATATAATCGGTAGTCTTCATTCGAGATTCACTTTCGTTGCCTCCACTACCATTATCGATCTTCCACCCCCCCTCTTTTTTCTTTCACTTCGATTTAGTCTTTTTCTTATCCAACTTTCTCTGCTTTTTCCTGTAACATCTTCTTCGCTACACATCTTAAGCTGCATTCATTTAAGCGTTACAAAATGTAATTTGTTTTATTAATCAGCGTATAAGTATTGAGGGTATTAAGTGCGTCAGAGCCAAGCGTGGTTAGCGATAAGCAAAGAGAGCTTCTCTATAAGTGGAAATAAGTAAAATTAAGGGAAAATTGAACGAAGACAGAAACGTTTAGCTGAATTTTACACAATTTGCATATTTGTCGACAAACCTACACACCACTTACCATACTTACACATACATACATATATATTTATAATTTAGTTTTTGTTATCTGCGTGAGAATGATTTTGTGCGTGAGAATGATAATTCCTTGTGGAATTGGTGAAAAGATGATTTGCAGAAGTCTTTTATAATAGACTTGCTTAAGTCAGAAATTTAAATTTAGGAACCAATATATAAATTTGAATATCATTACTATTTCCTTTTAAATTAAAAATGATTATCATCCATACGACGTGGAACTAAACCTGCGAGTTTGTAGTAAATAAACATAAAATTAAAAATAAAAATAAATAAATTTATTTTTAGTATATTGGTGAAGTAAAGCATACAATTTTCGTTAATTGCTTGCCTTATATAGATAGGATAGGAGATAATAAATACTATTATAATATTCTTGCTCAAAATTTAGTAAAAAAAATTCTGCGATAATAAATTCAAATATAGCTGTAATCTTTTGCACTCAATCTTGAAAAAATCAAACAACTGACATATTTTGAGCTGTTTTATTTCTCACATCATCTAAACGAAAATTGTTACTCCAAATACGATTTCTTATTAAAAGCCATATGAACCACTTACGCCGACTCAAGTCAAATAAAGCTCGCCAGCTGTTTTGTTCTTAGATCCATTGCTCTTTATCTGACCTTTACAGAGCAGTGAAGATCTTTCTTTTCCCTTGCTTCCTCCTGTGGGTACTTCATTGATTACTTTCGAGGATGATATGAGCTGGCTAGCATAGTCCCTGTCGCTTAATACGCTGACTTTGTCAATGACGTCGTATATCTAGTACAGCTCATTGCTCCATCCTTTGCGGTATTCGTTAACAACAGTCCCATTCGAACCATTTTCCAACGTTGTCCACGCCAATAATCAATATCGAGAGCATACACCAACGATTGCACAGTCCTGTAAAATATTGTACCTTCTCTATTTAGCTTTGCGCTTCGTATTATTTTCACCAACATTAGATTAAGAAAGTCATACAATAGAGAGTCACAATGTGTGAAATGTTGTTGGTTACCGAACGGCTCGGAGGGACTGGCGCCCGATTATTTTCTCATGGGTCTTTCCTGTGAGGTGCCCTTTTTATGGATAAAGAATAGCACATTTGGGTTCCAATTATCAAGCATACAATTTGTCAGTTCTTTGCTACCGTATTTTAATAGCTCAGTCGGTAATCCATGGTTTTACATCGCTTTCTTACATTTAAAGCGAAGCATCATTACTCGTACCTCCTCATAGTCAGTTAGGATATTTGATATTAGTCACCTGATTACTTCCTGAGTATGATCCGGTCTCGAGAACTTCAATGTGGCAGCTTCTCTAGCTACTCACAGCATATGCGTCTCGTCGTCCTCTTCAACTTTGCTGACTACATCAGTCTGTTTTCTTTTCTCTGCGATAGGACACTCCTTATTCTATCAGCTTTTCATTTGACCTTTTCGAAAACCAATGGTTTCTGTGGCGGCGCAACGTAGAGAACTTGAAATGCCGTTTAGATTTGCTGATGAGTACTTCCATTGAATAGGAGTGCAAGTTTAGTGAGAAACCAGTTAGCTGTCAGCTGAAGTCGATAAACCCAACCCCATTTGGGAATGTTTCGTCGTGGAGGCTGAGTCGCCTCGAAGATACCTTCCTGGCACAATTTCGACTTCGGGACGTGGACAGCGCTTACCAGTATGCGTTCATAAATGACATCCTTGGTCATATCGTCCTTTTCTTCCATCCAGGCGTGGATATAAATCAGCGATGTGTTGGAAAATTTCCCTTTGATGCAGATTCTGCTTAGATTGTGCTCGGCGACGGAGTCTCACTTCTTATTATCGCCACTTTAGTAAATGTCACAAGGGCTCACCTTCTTCCATTTTTGTTCCGTAGCCTCAATACTGCATCTGAAAACTCAGAAACTTTGCTGAACTCTTGACCCCAACTGGATACAGTTTTAGTTTTCCGACTCTGCTTAAAGTCTGTTTTCCTTTGATATCTTCAAAAATGAGGAGCAGCAGATCTCGTCATGCTCTGAATTTTATTTTTCTTCAAAAATCAACTTTTTATGATTTACGGCACTCAATCCTTGGTCCCTTAACCAAATATAGTTTTTTAAATATTGAGTTTAGGAGAAAGTAATATTCCGGTCCTTAAGCTCGATAAAATCTTTCTGGAACTGGGTCCACCATGAAAATAAAACTTGAAAACATTTAACATTTTAGCCTCCATACTTATTTGGTTGATATAATTTTGTTTTTCGCTGTGAAATGTATAAATAACTTTACATGCCCAGATAAATCAACATTTCATTTTATACGTAATTTCCCCTCGGAAGTCTTGAATGCATAATAAAATTGCGGAATAAGGACTGCAAGCAACGATTATTTAAGAAAAATTGTTGAAGGAAAATTAAAATTGCAACGAAGATTGAAAATTCTTAAATTGATTGCTGAGAACCCAATTGGATGCCGCTGCAGCATAAACAACAACAACAGATAGGACAACAACAAGGAGGGTCAGCAGCAGCAGCAGCAACAACAGCATAACAAGACGAGCAATAAATACAAATATTTAAATATTAAACGAATATTTATTGGCAAATTACGGCATAGCAACAAATAAACAGCAGCAGCAACAGCAACAGCAACTGCAAATACCGAAAGCACAAGCAACAACATGCCATTAACAACAAAAACATCAACAACACCACACACAAGCATACGCCAAACCAGCAGTCAAGGAGAGCCAAGTAAGGAATGATGCTTGTTGTGCGGCCATGTAAATGCCAAGAAAATTATGTTAGTATGTCAGTTTGGTCGCACGCACACATACATACATACTCGTACATGCAAACCAACGTATTTGTAAACATGTATATGCTACTGTGTGCTTTGTAATGAAACTGGGAAAACTGCTTGTGGCTGCGATCTCATTTCATTGATACTCCCTCGAATATTGCGCATGGCGGGGGTGCGCAGGACTTGCGGTTATATTTACATTATTTTATTGTGGATATTTTTCTTTTGTTCACATTCGTAAATGTTTCGTTGCATACTTTTGGCATTAAGAATGAGAGCAGTATACTACATACATACATATTTATTTCTATGTACCTGCAAGGCATGTATTATTTTTGTCATGTTCGAATGACTGTGAGGCAAACGCAAGGAAGGCAGGTGGTAAGTTATTGCTCAGATGACAATTAATTTGTTTAATGCCATATTTAATACTTTTGTAGATATATACATATGTATAAACAGTAGGAGGATATTTAGTGAAATGGTAGACGTCAACACTGAGAAACACTCATGGCGTATGGTGATGATATTGCTCTCATGATTATTTGGAGAGCACGTTTAGGTGCTAAGTGAACCGCTCCAAACTATCTTTTACATAGTAAGGAATTGGAAAAGGGTCACAGATTTGGTTATGAATCCTACAAATCTTCATCATTCGTTCCTTCTTTTCACTGTTTTGCGCCAATTGAAAATATCATGTCGCTCTCCACCTGATCCCTCCAACGGAGTGGAGATCTTCCTCTTCATCTGCTTTCATTAGCGGTTGGTTCCTGCAGCGAATATATTCAAAGCTAGAGCACTTTAATTCAGTCGAATGACATGAATTAACCAGCGTAACCGCTGTCTCTTCATTCGCTGAACTATGTCAATATCATCGTATAACTCGTACAGCTCATCGTTCCATCGTCTGCGGTATTAGGCGTAGTCAATGCATAAACTGTATATACTGACTATAAATCCTTCGCAAAACCTTTCCCTCGAAGACTCCTAACGCCGATTGATCAGATGTTGACATCGTCCACGCTTCTGCGCCATATAGTAGGACAGGTGTGAGAAGCGACTTGTGGAGTTTGGTTTTTGTTCGTCGAGAGAGGACTTTACTTTTCAATTGCTATTCAGTCCAAAGTAGCACCTGTTGGCAAGAGTGATTCTGCGATGGACTTCCGCGGCGCGGTTGTTAAGGCAGATTATATTAATGTCATCGGCATACGGCAGCTGTTATACACTCTGGTACAAGATTGTGTTTTGTGTATTTAGCTCTAGGCTCTTATAATTTTCTCCAAATTGACGAAGTCGCACGATTCGTGCAGAATGGCTGATTGATGTCCTTCCCAATTCTGACTGTGTTTCTGGTATTCTGTAGGGTCAGGTTACACAGCTTCATAAGTCTTGCAGTAACACCAAATTCGGACATCGCGACGTATAGGAATATCCTTACTTGTCTGTAGAAGGTAGCAATGAATATCCGGTCAAGAGTGGGGTTTCCAGTTCTAAAGCTTCACTGATTTGATTCAATCAATTTGTTGATGGTGAGATTGAGTTTTTATTACCATACGCTCGATAGGACCTTATTGATGATATTAAGGAGGCTTATCCCACGATAATTGGGAGTACCCTTTTTATGGAGTGAGCAGAGTACACTTAAATGCTTTCGTCCGACCATATTCATGCTGCTGCATGCATCTTGTCAGCTCTTCACCACCATTTTGAATAGCTCTGCCGTTAAGCCACCAGCTCCAGCCGCTTTGTTGCTTTTTAGGCGGGCTATCCAACCTCGACATAGTCGGGTAATGGAACGTCTTTATCGATTTTCACTACCATTCAGGAGGCTGGAGAAGTATACCCTCCATACATCAAGTATGCTGTGGATATCGGTCACCCCTTTCTTTTAGGTCGCTTACTTAAAACCTGGATAGCAGTACGTTCTATTAAACGGAGACTCATGGACTCTTAAGCTGTACCAGGACAGCAACCGAAATTATATGAGAATTGCTGTTAAGTAAATCAGGTAGCATGGACCACAATGCTGCTACTAGAAGTCAGCCAATATTTCTGGTTTATTTACAGATTTTGTTTTGACCTTCTTCTAGTTTCTTTTTCAAAATCAGTCAAAACCTGGATATGATAAGCATGTTCACTTGCTTCAGAAATAGGAGATCGCAATAGCGTAGAGTGCTCTCAGGCCCTTAACCTCCTTTTTCTACCAACAAACCAACCAACCAGCCATTTCAAATGCCTTCCCCACATCTATGAAAGGAAAATAAATATAAGAAACTAAAGTATTCTGAACGTAATTAGTGGTTTATGTCGACTTGGAAAGTAACAATTTTTTTTTGGGCCAATAGATTGGTTGTATAAAATACCCTTGACTTCTGGAGGTGTACGGACGGTTCTTATCCTTTCTATGGAAGCAGTTATCATTTCATATAATGGTACTCTTTTCAACTTTTCAATTCCTGCTATAACTGCTGCACAGGATATGCTCAATTACTAAGCTCTATATCGATTTTTGGATAAAAGGAATGCACAATCTCTACCTGCGGCTTTGACTATGCATCACAGGAAGGAATGAGTGATAAAATACACAAAATTTTCAAAACACAGATCTTTTATTCCTTTCAATTGAGAGCTCAAATCGTCATTTCAACCAACTAAGAAAGTCATTTAAGCTATCAAATCATTAATATTTATTCAGCACAAAGCCGAACGTTGTTTTTCAATAGAAGTATGTTATCAAGGGAACATAGAACTGGCTTCATAATTGTTGTTGTCTAAAGAGAGCCCAATGTAGACAGCTCTCTTTGTTGCGCTTAGATTTCAATAGAATATTCTTCTATGAATATTTCTCACTACAGCCGTACGGTGAGCCTTATGCTCTCTCTCTCTCTATAACCACCAAATACTCAACGAGCGAATAGCGGTCGGAAGTCGTACTACACTGAGAGCCCACGCAAATTTCCTTACCAATTTGACAATTTACCTGATTTCATGTGCTGACAGCTGACAATTCTATTGACCATTCATTGTATATAACGAATAAATCATGTCACATTGAGGAGATGTCAAAAGCTTTTTATTTTCACCTGATACTCAAATAATTAATATATTCATATATACAATACAAGCACCACTATTTACATATACATATATATATACGAGGGGATTAACAATATATCTATTTTGTTTCAACATATGCCTCTCCATCGATATGAGAAAGCAATTTATTTGACAAACCAAAAATGAGATTTATTTCACTTTTGTATCGCACAGAAGAAAATGTAGTCGAATAAAGTGGAATTAGAATATATATAAAATAATAAATGGAAATATGTAATAAATTCATTTGCACCATACAAATCCATCAAAATCAAAGTTAACAGCTAGTCAAAAGAAGTGAGGCGTTGATTGGATAAAATATAAGTTTCGATATTTTTGTGTATGGATAGTGTACAAGTGTGTATGTATGTATGTACCTATGTGCGCTAAGTGAAGTTGGAAAAAATCTGCTGTCACCATTAAAGTGCTGCTTCGAACTGTTAGCATGTCAAGCAAACTCATCTGGTCAATGAACATACTTTTTTCACACAAATAAATGATATTTGTAACAAGGAAAATCTATCAGACTACCGTCAGAATTATACTAGACTCATACTAGGTGGAAATGTAAGAAAAATTGTAGGTAAAAATCTGAACAAAGATTGTTAATTTTTTTTTTATAAATTTTGTTTATTATACCCGTACTGGAATTAAAAGAATTTATACGGTGCCAGGTCAGGTCTATAACGTATGTAAATGACTCATAAAATCGATGTTTTGAGTACTCAAAAATGCAGTTATTTCAGTCCATTTGATTTTTCTGATTTCTTGAAAGGCAACTGGCAAATCAATGGTTGTGTAACACTCAGAATATACTGAAAAAAAAACACAGACAACCAATTGCTTGAAAGAGCTTTCCACAATTCCTCACATAAGATGAAAGGAAGTTTTTCGAGGCACATCTAACGTATTTTGTTATCATTTTTCTAGACCTATTTATTAGCACTAGCATTTTTTGAGCGATTTGAAAATTGTGTAAAACTTAATGTGAATAATTTTTTAACAGCCAAATGCTCTTTGAATTTGGAATGTAGGTTGCTTCCATTAATGCCTACAGTTGTCTTAATACCACGATATGTCACATGCCGATGTTGCATTATCAGTTTGAGCACACGATCAATACTTACCGGAAAAACAACTGATTTTGAACGGCCTTCACGAAAACTGTCTTGGATCTAACGATCTATCATTCCATTATTTGGACGAGATAAACATCTTAAGTTTCTGTAAACAACACGCATAGCGCTTGCAAGTCAGATCGTTCTGAGTATGAAGGTATAACACAAAAAAGCTCAAACTTTAATGTAGTTGTCTGTAGTATCAGATTTTTGAATCAGAAAATTCATCAAACCACTCAAGCTGTCACGAGAAAGAAAATCACCCAGCTAAATTGATAATTTTTTGATTGATGGAAGACTCGTTACCAGTATTGTAGTTATAGGTATGTTCCAACTACACAACATCGACTCGGATCACTATCATGTCGAAGTGAAGTGAAGTGAAGTCTTTGTTACAAAGAACGCACGTCAACAAACACAAGGAAGGTCAAAAAAGGATCTGGTTGTAGAAACCACTATTCAGAATTCAGAGTTCAAAAAAATTGGATGCTTATAGTTCCCAGTATGAGCACGAAATTATGTCTTTCCTCCATATGGTGGATACAATGCACTTCTCAGTTTACACCCCTCTGCTTGACCCAAAATCGCATATTTTCATCGAAATACCATGATTGAAGCCGAAATTTTTGTACAGAAAAAAACATGTTTATTGTAATAATATGATATGAAGGAACTTATTCAAAGTATTTTTCTTTGCTATCTATAAATTTTTCCCATCTTTTTGGCAATTTGTGGATTCCGTGCCAAAAGAACTGTTGCTCTTTTGAGGCAAACCAGTCATCCAGCCATTTTCGTACATCTTCGTAAGAAGTAACGCGCTTCCCAGCAAGTGCATGTAACATCGATGCAAATACGTAGGAATCGGATGGGGCAAGGTCCGGTGAGTAAGCCGCGTGCTGAAGAATCTCTCAACGGAACGACTCTATCGTTTCCTGTACCTGTTTTGCTTTGTGTGCTGGTGCATTGTCATGCAGCAAAAATCACCTTGGGTTGCCTTTGTTGGTTGACAGTTTCCCCAGGTTTCAGCAGCTCGTAGTAGGTTACGCCCTTCTAATTCCACCAAACACACAGTATGGTCTTTCGTCCATAGCGGTTTGGTCTTGCCGTCAATGTTGATGGTTTACACGGAGTAACCCATGACTTTTTGCACTTAGGACTCTCGAAATATATCCACTTTTCATCGCCAGTCACAATTCGATGCGATTCGGCTGCGGTTTTCTTCAGATGAAAAGAGAAAAGTAGCGCTGTCGGCAAATCGTAATTTGTTGGCACAAAACTCGATATGTTTCTATCTAATAAACTATTATATATATATATATATATAATTATTAAATTAAAAATTGAAATTTAAAATTATATTAATTTTCCAAGCACAAAATTAAATGCATTCGAATAAAGCGATCCTCAGAAAATTACTATTCTGTAAAGAAGCAAAATACTTAAATCGCTGTTGAGAAACAACAAAATAATTGCAATGTAACAACATAATCATACATTTTTGATATAAATATTATTTGACACAATCAACTAATACAGATTTACATATATAAGAAAATCGTTATTTTATGCACAGGCCCCTTGAGAAGGGAGTGTGTGTGTGTGTGTGTGTAAATGTCCTTGTATACATGTGTATGTATGTGTATGTGAGTATGGACATGTTGTCAAGTTGACACAACGCAAAGACATGAGTTATCGTTATGCATTGCTGCACTGATTGCTGGCAAAGTATATGCAAACATACATACATACATACACACAACAAGAAAATGTGTTCACACATACTTTCGTGCTGAGATTAAATTCAGTTTCAGTTTGAGCGTGAAATAGATTTTGCGTATTACATACATCAATCTGATTGAAATGGCAAGTGGATTTAGTTAGTATATTGCAACCATGTGTTATATACTATAGGTATATACATATGCATATATATCGTATGAACATATGTATGAGTATATGTTGTTATATGTGTGCGCAAAATGTTCGTTTTGCCGTTTCCGTAACAAATAACTGCAACGATGTTGTTTTTTGTTGTTGTACCTATCAATATAGCTAACATGATTTGAACACACACACAAACATACTCACACAAACATCCATATGCATATTTGCCGCTTGCGCGCTTTCGCTGAATTTATGGTATAGCTGAATAGTTCTGTAACCAATTGAGGCAACTATTTGCCTACAACTGTAAGTATGTCTGTATGTATGAATTTGAAGCGAAATTTAAATGGTAACGTCGGCAGATTCAGCTGCAACCGTAATCCCTGTTGACTTGGCATTCACAATCACGGTGTGTGAGTGAGTGAACATTGAATCTGCGCGATTGCTAGACATCCGTCCGCCTTGGGCTGAGCTCGAAGCTCCATCCGGGAGTTGGTTATGTACATTTGAATGTACATATGTATCTTTTTCCTAACCATAAACCTGCATACATATATATATGTACCTGCAAACGCGTTACCATGTCTTTTCCCTTGGCGCCTAACCGCCCATTACAGCGCCGCTCATCTCATCCCTTGCATAAGTGTGTCCTTGAGTTGGCAGCGCGACCGCCAAAGTTGCATGTTGCAAGTGCCAAATTGCGGCGTCAAGTGGCGCATTTTCGCGCTTTGCAAACATACATATTTATGCAACACACACACTTCTCCGCCCTCCTCATCTTCTTCTTCTTCTTCTTCTACTTTTTTCCTCCTTCATCGGCCAGCAAGCAAGGATATACATTTTTCCAGACATTTGCTGGCAAACCGCATTGCTGCCGCTGATCCATTTGCCTGTTCTAGTGTCCTTCTGCGGTTGCATAGCGTAGCTGGCAGGCAAGCGGTGGATGAGCAATGGAGGGGATGATGAGGCGCGAGTAAAAGGCGTAAGTGCTCAGAAGCCGCTACTAATGCGTTTTGCAAAACTATTACCATTTACAAGTGCATATACATATATACATAGGCATATTTATTCACACATATATAAATACTACTACATATATAAATATATACATATATACGCACACCTAGATTTCTAGTTATGCCTAACTGATGCGTGCGTGATTTTGCTTTTCCAAATGCAAACTGCATAAGTGCTAGTGTGTATATATGTATGTACATATGTACGATTATGTATGTGGGTGTGTTGTGCGCAATACCATTTGTGGGAAGCCTAAATGCAATCTTTGCGGTAAAGTTAAATGTGGTTTTGTACTACTGAAGCGCCAATTCTTCGCCACAGTTTAGCATTCGCGTCTCCCACCCACACACCCACACACTCTCCATCTCACTCTCTCTCTCTCTCTTCTAGGCTTTCTCTGCGAGGGTGTTGCAATAACGAGGCATTTTTGTGGCATGTGCGACTATGATTTTGTTGGTGACAGCTGCAAATATATCCAAATATGCAATGTATATAGGTACATACCTACATACATATATGCAGCTTCTTACCCTCTGTTCTGGGTTGCCTTAACGCCTCCTAGTATTTACTGCTTGCAATAATATCATAATAACGCGCTGATCGATTTGAAATTTATCATCGAATTTTGTAATAAATTAAAATGTTTATGAAGCAAGCCGTTACATAGTATTTTTGTATAAATATACATACTTACATACATACAGCATGTGAGTGCGTGAGAGTGTTTATATGACTATATATTATATTTCGCATATTTCAAGTCAAATCAATTTGTGGCAAATGTAATTGAAATATCAATCATAAATCTGTGCGCTGCAATGCACTTTCAAATATATTATGCGCGATATATGTATGTGTGTATATATTTAAAAACTTACATGTATTAATTTCGTTTTTTGGAACATTTATTTTTTTTACAGATAAATTTAATTTATTAATGGATTTGAGTGCATATTTTTAATGAAATTTTTCTACTTCTTCTACTGAATATGCAGCATGGAAGAAAGGTCCATATTTGAAGATAAAGTCTACATTTGAGGACCAAAAGCCATTTTTATTGGAGGGAAATATAATAATCCTTAACATAAAAACAATAAGTTCACCATGGCGTATGAGCAATATTTAGTCAATAGGAGGGAAAATGCAAATAAATTTAAATTTAAATCAAAGAAAAGACAGCTTCACGTCTATATACACTTTAGATTAACATTCGAAGGATTGTAGTTTTATATTTATAAAATTGTTTTTAATACGGAAATTTACCAATTACCAATTTACTCGGTTTGAGAGATGTGTTACCAAAATTTACTAAAAATTCTGATTTACGTGGTCGAAAAACATGTCCGTAGATAGGCGGGGTGTACAACCCAATTAGATTTTTTTTATATACCTATGTATTTAATCCTAAACAGCAATACAGTATCTTCGAGACTGAAGTAATAGTTTGCATTCCCAGCTGGTCAAGTGTCACTTATATACGAATATATATGAAATGGTCGCATTCGAAGTGGTCATGGATTCGAAAACCTGTTTCAACCTCCTCTTTCCATGTACTTTATAGCAGCTGATGAGCAAGTCTGTAGTTGTTTAGTGAAACCGTGACTTTCCACGATCGTTCTCGAGCTGAAAGTAGTCCGGACCTCCTCAGTCGGCTGGACGAGAGATGGGTTAAGCTGGGTTCGTCGGTGTTAGTATATTTCTTATATGAATTAAAAAGTTCCTAAAGAAAATAAACTATAGGTCTCCACACACCACCACAATTTGGAAAATTGGCCGAAAATTGTTTCAGTGTCAGTTATATATTGTATATATGTATGTATTTTTTAGCTGACCCGGCAAAAAGAATATTTTAATCATTATTTAGTAATTATCTACTTGATTATTTCTCTTGATCAGTGGACTGACCCATTCGGATAATATCGATCTATTTGAAAAAATATACATACTCATAAGAAGTTTTAGTAAAATTTTTGAATGTTATGCCGAAATAGAATACCTTTGTTTCCTGGAAATGTACCAGAGATCTGAAACCATATCAATTTCGTAATATAAATAATACTTTCTTTATGGAATTGATAAAAGTTAGTATGATTGGGATAAAAGCAAAGATCATTTGTAGGTATGTTCCCCTCGAATTTTGTTTATTCTGCTGCTGTTGCGGGTTACAAGCCATACAAAAATTCTATAAGGTAATTTCATTTCGAAAATTTTTACACTAAACGTGTTTGCTCAGAAATGTTTGATCTTGCCACTTATAAGATATTCAACTTGGTGATTTTTAAATTAGTTTTGGTGTTAACTTATAAGATGCTATAATATTGAATAGACGTACTAATCTATTAAAATATTTGCTTCAAGCCATTTTTTCTTAATCGACAGAGGTAAGAAAAGAATTTGCTAGATGATTTTTGTTATATGTAAAATGGAAAAAGTTTATAGTTTTCACTTTTTTTCGAAACTATACGAGTATGGCAAAATCCGTGGTTTGGCTACTTGCTCATAGGGCCACCCCAGGGAGCTGTGAGGCCGATGAGCTGACGGGGTAGAGAACAGTCATAACATCATCTCCACATTATGTTGGCATACCTCTTTCCTCGGTTAAATATTTGTTTAGATTAGTCTTCGCTAGATGGGTCAACAGCAGATGACAGAGCGAAACCACGTAGTGTATTGCACGGTACATCTATAAGCACAGCAACCGCCTATTAACCGGACACTGTGTTGTAATAAGTCATGGTAGAAGGATAGCCTGTTTCTAGAACAACTTTTCTTCCCACTGCTTTCCATTATCGATTTCTCGGAAGTTTCTTCTTCGATTACTTAGCAGAACGTGGATCTCTAGGCATCATTAAACTTCTGAACTTCGTAAAATACACCAAGTGAAAATTGAAAAGGATCTTTTTCACAGAATCAACTTGGGTATCACCACTAAATCAGTAGGATTCCGTGATCGAACAACCTGTTCAACTAAATAGCTGACTAGATTTCCAAAAATCAATAGTATTTGGAAATTGAATCGACTTAGCGTAATTATGCGATTTTTATATTGAATGTACACAGCTATAAAAAGATTAACAAATAATAAAACAATATCCTGTCTGCTTACAAAAAGTAGATAAAGGAAATCCAGTCATCTTATTGAATTCAATTCAAATTTTGGTGGGCGAATCTCTTCCCTTTCTGTAATACAGCGATCATGACAGGCATACACTCAATGAAGTACACTATCAGGGGTTGGAAAATATAATATAATGAGTGATTTTTGCACGTTTAAATATTTAAAATATATGAAAATTTTCTATATAATTTTTAATAAAAATGTTAGACTTTTTTTAATAGCAGAGGGTTGCACAAAAAAGGCAAAACATGTTTAATGTCAAATAGCTATGAAGCAAACTGTGATGAGAGAATAAAATTAACTTTAAATTATGGTATATTACAAGCTATTCTTATACGTTCAACTTGAGTGCGTTTAGCTTATTTTGAGGCATTTATAATAACCTTTTTGTAAAGGACTTTGAACATCGAAGAAGTGAACTACACATACAAATAGATAATGCTTTATTGGGGTTTTATATAAGTCTTTGCAATATTATTCAAAAATATTCGAGTAATATTTGGTTAAATGCTCTAGAAGCTTAAAAATATATACCACATAACTCGAAAAGATTCAAACCAAATCTTGAACACATTACAAGCTAATCAAAAGGCAATTTTGTAAACAAAAGAATAATAATTATTTTCAAAACGGCATTAAAGTTTATATTTGTTCTCCTCAAATTTGGCTTAAAAGTATATATATTTAATAAGTGTACTGAACATTTGTATATCTCTGACGCTTAAATTGCAATTGACTTCCACTTTCTTTATTATTGTCATTATCACCATGTTCACGATTATTATTACAATCATCATTATCACTACCATTATACTTGCCATAACTATCAGAAGTGCAATTGTAAAGAAATTTTGTTAAGGAAAATTCACTTTGCTATTTAAATATTTCACTCATTCAGTAAAATACACTTTCAAACACAACAACTAAACAGCACTCCAATTATTTCAAAATAATAAGAAAATTATGTGCTATGTTAATTAGTCAACAGTTTCTAACTGACGGTGTAAAAACGCTACTTCATTTTACCTTCAAATTTACATAACAAACAGAATGCTGGAACACGAGTTGACGCGAGAGGGAGAGAGGGGTAGAGAGAAAGAGAGAGTAATTTGAGTTCTGATTTTCAGTTTGAAATGTGTTTTTAATGAAGCCGTTTCAGTGGAATTACAAATTTTGTTTGTGTTGCAACATTTGCATTTCAAATAAACAATTTTCCGAATCTCATTTATGCATGTATATGTGTGTAATACTTAACTGCTTTTACCTTGTTGTTACACTCGAAAATATTAATTTAATAAAAATGCAATTCACATCGTGAAAATATGCTTTTGGTTGTGTGTGTGTGTGTGTGTGTGTGTGTGCGGCTGGAGTGCAAGTGGCAATGGGAGTGAACTAATGAATTTTCCTTTAAATATGAGCATTTGTACAAGACAAAAAATAAAAATAAAAACAAAAATAATTGTATTTTACATTTGTATCTTGATGCGCATAATTACTATAATGTTGCAGTTACTAATTAGTTTTCATTTTCCATTTGCACTTACAGAGGCTGATTACACTCTGGATGATTCTTTTTGGAATGAAGAAAGTCCTGTTGGTAAGTTGAAGCTGAAATTGTATAAAAATTGCGAAAGTAAATAAGTATTTGAAAAGGATGTATGTTCCCAATAACCAGAAAACGTATTTTATGCACAGTAAGAAAAAAATTTAAATCTTCTTGGTTGTAAATGGGTCCCGATTTTTTGAAAATCAATACTCTCATTGGCACGAACAGAAGGCTAAACCGTTGATTAAAGCTTCTAGATATCCAATCTTTTCTATGTTTATTGACAAGCGCTTTACGATGCGTGTAGGCGAATAGGTATCCTTGCTGTTACAAGACTGTTATCCGAGTCGGTGTTGAATACTTGAAGTACACATCTTGAGGACTAAAAACAAAGTTTTTCGATCGATCCAGAGATAACCATTTCTCCTTAATTGGTAATATTTCGCCATGAAGGTTAAATTTGCAGATTGTTAGGCCGAAGATACCCTCTTTGGTCATTTTGGTGTTAAAGTTGCCAAATTATATTTTTGGTTCTTTATATGTCGGCTGGTTTAGACGAGTGATTGGAGGTGCAGACTATAATGTACGGAAAACGATGGATTTGAAGCTTGAACAGACAGCATTCAAAACAACAGAAAACTACATAAAGCAAATAGTTTCTCTTTTTAATGGTGTCTCTTCTTGGTTGAAGAATTCAAGCCTCCAAGCCCAAAACATCACGGCGTGCACCACAAATTGGAGAAAGTGCTCGAACGAAAACCGCTTCAACGCTTATAAAGCGCCAAGTAGATATGTACTTTTCTACATGAAAAACATTCTTGTGAGTTGCCACCTGTTTCTAACTTTTTAATTAAAAAAAAAAAAAAGAAAATGAAATTAATATCTTATTGTGTAGAACCAGCGAAATAAATTTTTGGAAGTTTTTATTCGAAAAAATTTTTTGGTAGAGTTGCCACATGCCCATTTTTAAAGGAATTGGTAAAATAACTATGGTAAAAATAAATATTTTAATATGAATACAGAGCGATACAAATTTAAAATAATTATTGGTAAAAAATTTTTCTGGGAAGAGTTGCCATCCGTTTGAAAATTTTTGGTTAAGAAATTAAAAAAAAATAAATATGATATTATTAAAGGAGAGAAGGGAGATGCAATCCACTTGCAAAAAATATTTCAACTAAATTGGTAAAATAAAGGGAAAAATTAAAAGAGGTATAGAGCTGAGTGTACTTCAGCAAAGCTCGCTCATTTTTGAATATATTCATGTATTTCTGGGAAGAGTTCTCGTCTGTTTACATTTTTAGTTGAAAAAGTTATTTGTTTAAATATTTAATCATGGTGATCCGGGGTAATTAAATAGATTATGAAAATTTCGAAAATATTTATGGCAGAGTTGCCAACTCTTTTTAAAAAATGAATTAAAATAAAATTGCTCAAATGAATTTTTAAATATATTCATGTTGTACATCTTTTTAGGAGATATTATGGAAATTATCAAAACAAAGTTGCCACTTATATGAAAATATTAATTTATTAAATTTTTAAATAACAAAGGAATTAGCATTTTTTTCAAAAAACACAGCAAATCTTAATGCTTAAAGCTTTAAAAATGAAAATTAATTTCAAATAATAGCGCTTAGGTCCCTGCAACCCATCGTCGCAACCAACAAATATTCACTAAGCTAAAAAATTACCGTTATACTCACTACGTTCCCATGCTTTGCTGAACGGTCATTAAGAGCACACGCAATCTGTGTAAATACATACAAACATACATGCATAACACGTATGTTGCATGCCTCAACGTTGTTCGCAATTTGCCGCAACCAGCAACAAAAACAAATACAACAACAATTTTGCATGTAACTCATCTGAAGGCGTGTTTGCAGCAACGCTTGGTGTCAGGTTACATTAAGTACAACACCAAGTGTTAAATTATTGCATACCAAGTTGCAACATGACGTTGCTGCAAGTGGTGCGCGCCATCATAAAGGAGCAACTCATTACTGAATATGTATTTGTGTGTGTAGGTACATACATACCTATGTATATTCGTATACACACACATATAATAATATTTGCGGATGTTGCTGTTGCGCTGTACTTTTGCTAATGGCGATGCAATTCATAATGTTGTTGTTGTTATCGTTTCAGTAGCAACCTCTGACTACTGTTCTTGTAATATTGTTGCATTATTGACGCTTGTTGCCGTCGTTGGTCAACTCTTTAAATACATATGTGCGCTTGTAGGTATGTACTACTTGGAAACTGTTGAGCGCTTTTCAATTTGTTGTTGCACGTACTTTAAGGAACAAACGGCAGTTAGCAAGGCTTGTGTTGTTGTTATTTGTTATTGGTAGAGAGAGTTTTATATCTTCGTCTTGGGTAAAAGCTTGCAGTGCAAGAATTTCTGGTGAGAAAAATTTGTATGTGCATATGTATTATGTACGTATGTATATGTGTTTAGGTATGTATGTATGTATGTGTGTGTTTATAAGTATTTGCTCGTTACACAGTAATTGCTATTGTTTTTGCCATTAACCCTAGAATTATTGCTATTTGTTAGCATAGTTAATGCTGCTGCTATTAGTTGTTGTTGTTGTAATGTTGCAGCTACTTTGGTTGCACTTAAACACAACGCAACTTCGCACATTCATCATTTGGTGTCAGCGACAAGGAAGGAAACTAAGCGATATTGTCTGCAAACACAAAACAGCAACAACAATAAAAACAATAACAACAACAACGGCAATATCAACAACATAACGAGACTCAGTGCTGCCAACATTGGCCTTAAAATCTGACGCTTGCTAACAATAGCAGTAACAATAACCATAAGAAATCGCAACAACAACAGCAATAATAACAACAACAACAACGGCAGCAACAACACAGCGTTTACAAGGAGCTCATTTTGGATTATGCAGTTGTCCGCCTGAAAGTATGCAATCCTTGTTGTTTACGCTTGTTTTAACTGCAATTGTTGCTGTTGTTGTTGCTGCTGTAGATGTTTTTTGCGCTTAATATTATTGTCGTTGTAAGAATTAGCCTTAACAAGCACTACATTGCACGTGTGGCAAGTTTGGTAGTCGTAGCTTGTGATGCTGTTGGATGCCTTCTCTTTTAATTTGCAAGAGAGAGAAAGAGAAAAATAGAGAGAGAGGAAGAGAGGGCAGCAAGTGAGTGAGCGTGTTGTGTTGCGTTGTGTCGGCCACAAAGTCGTTTAAATATCCAATGGGCAAAACTTTTACTTGCAACGCCATTTACAGCTGTGTTGCACTTGTTTCAGCGTCTGTTATGCAAGAAGAAGTATTCAAGTACTTGCAAGACCGTTAAGCCAATGGTATTTGTCTGCAGTTAACTTTGAGTAATGGCGAGACTCCGCTGTGTGATGGGTGGGTGGCTTTATGTCTCTTATGGTGGCCAAGAGCTTTGCCTCGACGCTTAGACCGTAATTTGTTTAAGAGTTTTTTCAAAATAAAATTAAAATTTCAAGGTTGCATTGTTATAAATTTTTCAAGACATTTATATCAGCAAATTCATGGAAGTTCAGAGGAAATAAAAAGAGTTTGAAATGCGTCTCAGAATAAAACAAATCTTTTTCTCTGTGCCTCAAGGTAAACCCAAAATTTTGACTCCTGTACTGCCACCCAAAGCATGGCAGTCTTATAAAAGTTAGGTTATTGCTTGTTCCACCCAATCATCTATGCTATTTCATCTCCTCTAAGAAGCTCTTAGCTGCATGCCACTTTAGAGTCAAAGAGCGGCCTTTCAGAACTCCTTTGCTTCGAGCATGTTCACTTTTGTTAAAGAATACATTTTTCGCTATCTTCTTTGTCAAAATTCGGCCAGGTTTGCCTAGATTTGCAAAAAAGTCGCAGTTTCGCTCCATATTACAGTGCCCTGTTATAGGCGGATTCTTTGAGAAGCAGTTAGCTCGCACTTGACAACAGACATACCGTCGAAAAGAATCTGATGGGTTGTGACTTGCCACATCCAACTTTCAATTTACAGTGTGACTCGATATCCTATGACCAAGGACCCATATGATTTTTTGTTTATTCTGTTTGAAGACCTTTTGTAGCACAATTTTGGAGATTAGCGTAAGCGAGTTGTGCCGCTTAGCTGCCTAGTTTAGCTAATAATAAAGATATCCTTATTTAAAGCTGGCTAGAGTATTATTTGCAACCTGCATGATAGCAGCGTTCTCCATTTGTAAGACGTTGCAATGGTTTAATGACCTAAAATAGAGATCCTCAAGTTACAATCCATCCATCAACCTGAGTGGGACAGCTAAATTTAGATTCTCCTCTGCGGGCGATGGAAGTCCTGAAGTAATATTCAGTAATTGAAACTCGTACTCATCAATCTGTGAAACTCCGTATGAAAGTATGCATTTAAAATATTTGTAAGTCTTTCAATAGCTGAATGCTCTATTGGTTTGATCCCCTTTGGTGAAGAGTGGCTGTGTTGCTATCCTTTAGTAGACTTTGAGTTTGTCCTTATGTGCTTTACAGTGAAGGCCTTCGGCTAGTATGGTACATTCTCTATTAGCATGACTTGGGGGGTGTGTCCAGCTCTGTCGATCTTCAATGCACTTACGTTCTGAACAAAAAGTTGTGATCAAGGTTTGAATAGTAGCAACAGAAGGGAAAACGTGGTGTGTGTCAAGGGTAGTTGGCTAGTGAGGAATCCCTTCCAAGCCTCCCAATTGTTATATCAAGATTTCTTTTTAGGTATGATTTAACATAAGAAAGATTTAACACTAGAGAAGCAGTGCTCTTCTAGAAATTTTCAGCTTCTAATATATTCCCAAAGGTTTTTAATGAATAATGTGGAGCTTATGCTTTCTTCACGGGTTGTTTTGATAGTTAATATCCCACCTCTGTTGTTGAGATCTTCTTCGCTGTTTATGAATTTGTCGGATATTTGCATTGCCTCCGATTAGAAACAGAGCATCACTGACCGACCACGGCTCGCCATGAGCTGAAAGGCTCCCACAAACTCATACTTTCACCAGTCTAGAATAGACTAAAATAAGTCGACGCACTATGCAGTGATGAGAAGCATTTCTCCACATTACTGAAACTAACCCTGTAATAGCCAATTCAGAGACCATTCTCTGAAGAAATATGTCCACCGTATCCTTGGAAAAACTTGTACCCCACAGCTGCAGCTGTTCTCGAACATATAATAAAACATGCAGCTGGAGATGAAATTGAGCCTCTAAAGAACAACTGAGTGCCTTCTGCTCGAGCTGAGTAAATATCGAGACTTCCTAAGTCTGACTTATGCATATTCAAAGTTATGGCCCTAAGAAAAATTAAGTGAGTTTTTATAATAAACTTTGAAAATTTTGTTTTGAGGGAGTCTTAGGCAGTAAGTATTAGGAAAGAAGTTATTAAGTTCTTTTTACATGGTTAAGGAGGAAATTATCCACCTTAGCGTAGGAGGAGCTCCCATAACTTCAATTCGACACACCACCACTATGGCTCCACTTAAAATTGTAGATATTACCAATTTCGACTCAAAGCCAAACAACGTTTTTTTTTATGTATACCTACATATATACATATTCAACTGGACTTTTGTTCCAATAGTGCAACAAGGCAACAACATATTGCACTTAAGTGAAGTATCTGCTTTGCTGCAGCAATTGTGCACTTCTGGTATTTCTTTGATGCCACACAAAGCAGCAACGCCTTGTGTTGGCGGAAGTAGTGGCTTCAGTGGCTTCAGTGGCGCTACAAATGTACACAGCTATAGCAATATACTAGTACAGTATAGTACATATTCCATTAGAAGCATGTAGGTAGGTCAGTGTGTGTATTAAAAAAAAACTGTCGGAATGTTGTTGGAAGCAGCGCGGTAGGAAAATTTACTTTTTTTAGTAATTTGAAGATAAAAGTTTGATTTCATACTCAAAGTCCTCTTTTATATGTCACATTACTCATAATAATTCGCCAAATGTATTTATATCATACTAGTAAAATACTAGTTCATTTATGTACAATGAAATACCAGTGTAAAATGCCTCACTGATTGCTTGGAGAGAGTATAAATCCCTTTTCATCATGTCTCTCTTTGACGGCGAAGTGTAACACGCAGTCCAAAAGCAACAGTACTTAATAGTGGTGTGCTGATAGACTGGTCCTACTATAGTCCATAATGAACTCATATAATTTTTTCTATTAAATGCCAGTCTACGTGATTTTCGCATTCTATTCTTCGCTTAGATAAACACCCAAAAACTATAGACTTCAATCTTTCTTTGCCATTTTCTATGCATTTTCAATTGCTTTTCCATTAAAATTCTTATATATGCGTATATATATGTATGTACAGGTATAGTTTTCGCGGCGCGCGGCAATTGGTCGAAGAGGAGAACTTCACTGGTATTTTATTTACTGAATATCTGCGCAGCCTTTAATGCATTTTTATTGCATCTACTCGCGCTCGGACGACTAAGGTTTCGCCTGGCAAACTCAAAGGCTTTGATGAAAGAAGAAAGAATGTATGAAAGAGTGGTGAAATGTATACGAATGTGAATGCAGGGCAGTGAGTAAATGAAAAGAAATGAAATAAAATAAAATAAAATAAATTTGCTGCGTGCAAACAGTGCAATGCGCGTCTAAGGAACGCCGAAAGCCGGAAGTATTCAACTAAACTCTGCATACGAGAAAATTATTTGCATTTCGTAACTGTTACGCATATATAAATATATATATGTATATATATATGTCTCTGCTAGCGAATACACTAGCTTTTATTGCATTCAAACCACTTAGATAATAAAAAGAGTGAAAAGAAGAAGAAGAAGATGGTATAAAGTATATGTAGAAGTTGCAAAAGGAGGAGAAGAAGAGGAAGCAGAAGGAGAAGAAGAGGAAGAAGGCTAAGAAGAAGAAGAAGACGTTCACACTTTGGCGCAAATGTCTTTATTGAGTGCGGAGCATGAATGGCGAAGCAATAAAACCTATTGAAACATTTGAGCATTTGAAGTAAAAGAAAATTTAGACAACTACCTACACAAACATTAAAATTCACACACACACCCATATACACATATGTTTACATACAAACACACAAAATTTACAGTGGCAAATTGTTAAGGCATTGCACTTTAAAGGCGCGGGCGCACTTGATTGCTAGCTTCACTGCGTATACGTAATTCTACAGTGGAATGCTTTAGCTCAGCTAAGGAGCTTTGTGAGCGTGTGCCCAAGTGTTCCGGAGCTCTACTTTTATTTCCTTGTCAATTCAAATAAAAAGCAAAGGAAATTCAATTGAAAAATTCTCATGTTGGAAAAAATGTTAGCGGAATCTACGCGAGTGAAGGAGTGAGTGGATGTGTGGATGTGTGTGACAGTGAGTAAGTGATTGTATGTGTGTGTGTATTTGAGTAAACTAAAAATACAAAAAAAAAACTAGCCTCTGCAGCAGGCAATTGCATTTGGGATTCAATACGCAGCTGTAGCGGGAATTTGCTTAAACAATTTATATCCCAAAGCGTACGCTCAGCAAGCGAGTCATTTGTATTTCATTTGCTTGCAAGGTTCGCACGCTCGCTGCTGCTGCTAATCGTATGTATGTATGTATATAGGTATGTATGTGAGTGCAAATGAAGTATTGCTTTATACAAAGAGTTGTTAAAAGTCATTGTTGCAGTGCGTTTGTTGCCCTTGTCTGTCTCTCTCTCTCTTACTCTCTCTCTCTCTCTCTCACTCTCTCTGTCTACAGCTGCACGTCGTTGCTCGCTTGCACGCTAATATTTATATAAAATTTCAATTTATTTGTACATACATACATACATACATCCATACATCCATACACACCAATAAATATTTGATTGCGTATATATGTTTGTTTGTTTCGTTTCACATTCTTTCTTCAAATTAAGTTTGTACAGCTGACTTTCGACAAATCATCCATTTATTCATTCATCGTTTTTGTTGAACTTTAATTGCAGTCACCGAGGCGTACATACATATGTATGTATGTCTGTGTGAGTTATGTTAGCGCATTACGACCGCCGCTCACAAGTGATAGAATAATTGAATTACCAGTTAAAGCGCATTGAAGAAAATTTTCAACTTCAGACATAAGAAGCAAACACAGTGGCTGCTCCTTCTTCGTGTTGTTAAAGACGGCTCTAAAGTGAGTGAAGGGGAGACCATTTTCTCTGGGATGTTTTACAGATTTGATAAAGACAATTATGTACAAGACAATTATCTACATAGGTTATGTAGAAGCTGATCTAGGACTAGGTATGTTCCTCAGATCAGTCTTCGATGTGTAACTGCTCCTGACTTGAAACTTTAAAATAAGTTCCGCGTTTCCGCATGAGCTTTTCGAGCATCTGGATCTTAATAAATTCTTCGTACTTGCGAATTTCAACATCTTTTTTCAGTCTGCAAATGCGGCGACCACGGTAGTTGAGTGGTTAGCATTGTGTACTGCCATTCAGAAGGCCAGGGTTTAAGTCCTGGTCTCGTACTAACATCCAAAAAGTTAGCTAAAACCACAAATCGGAGCAGGAGCTGGGCCGAAAATCGCTTCGGCGGTTACAAAGCGCCTTAATTTCGTTTTTAGCTGTCCTGTGGTCGATCTCACGTTGCCAATGCTCTAACTCATCTTATGAAATTCTCGATAACTCGAAATTCCCTTGGGTGGAAAAGTTCTGATGAGTATTGTCAAAAGCCCATCAAATTAAAGCGCGTATATATGTAATATGGAACTACATACATCTTCAATTCGGTCCTCGGCGAAGTCTACTAACCTCAGCTCCTATGAGTAGGCTTTAGCATGGAGGCTTAACTTTCCGACTACTGTACCGAAGAAACCGTCTTTCGGCTCTGGCGTAAAAGTCGCCAACTACGGAGATGAGGACAGCGTTCCCTGCATTCTTAAAAGGCATATTTGTTTACAACATCCTTCTCTTTTATCGAGGCGTAAGTGGAGTACTCTTTGAGGTGAGACCCTCGAAACAAGGTCTAGAAAATATTTGAAGTTGTCATCATCTCAACGAGGGGATCTTATACGATACGTATTGTTTGTTTGTATTCATTCCAAACCCTTCACTCAACCAGTTACAGAAGTTACTTGCGCTACGAACGGTAATCGCGAACCGCTTCATACACATGCCAAAGAATCTCTTCCTTATACTCCCAGCTCAATGTCATTCAGCTGCATTCTTTAAGCCAGTTTTTAATGTTATACTGTGTTCCTTAATTCTGCGTTTTAAAATAGCCCATATGTGCTCAATGGAATTAAGATCTGGAGACTGTGCAGGCCAATCTAACAAAACAATGTTGTTATCTCTAAACCAACGCCTCTTAGTCGCTGATGTGTGACAAGGAGCATTGTCTTGCTGAAATTGAACCCCGTCTAAATTAGTATCGCCGAAAATGCGCGTTAACGAAGGCATTTATGTACTTTTGACGCCACGGCTTCTTTCGGAGCTTACATTCTTTTAAACCTGCTTCCAGAAGTCTTCTGGAAGTCCTTTTCACTTGAAACATACCCTATCGTGATTGAATTCTACTGCAAGAAATATGTAAACACAAATTTTGGTTGTTTTCTCATATATACTCGTACATACATACCTATGGAATATGTTGCAATTCTTCCTTAAATTCCCTCAAAACTTGTCATCAGACACAATCAAAAGATTTCCAAACTGGAGCACACGCACCTTTGCAATTTTCAGCTAATTATGTGGCAAGCGACAGTGTCGATGTGACTCTAATTCAATGCAATCCAATGCAATGCAATGTCATGGTTCTCGGTCTAAAGCCAAGCCTCAGGCACTAGCATAAACACACATACACACAGCCATGTTCACACGTATTCACCATGAACAATAAGTTTTAATTTTCAATTAGAAAAGTGTCGCTCAAACTTTGTGCCACATGCCACACGCCACATGTGGCATAACGGGCGAACAAATAATAATATTGTGCATATATATATGTACGTGTATGTATGTATGTAGGCAATTTTTGTTGGCAACAAAGAGGTATGAGAATGAGTACGTGTAAATACAATAGAAAATTGCACTGCTGCCAACCAATAGATTTACATACATACATACAAGTTTGCGGATGTATATATATGTAAGTTTGTTAGGGTGTGTATGAATATATTCAAGTACGAGTATGTTGCATGCCACAAAAGTGAAAAGTTTTGTCAGTTTAGTGCAGCTGCTGCGAAAGTGGCAAGTGTCTGCGCAACAGCAACATTGTCTATACAAACATACATAAACACATACATACATACGAATACTAACACACAAGCAGACATAGCGAAATATCAGTACATTTGTTATTATCTGTGCATCTATAAAAGTATTCTACTTGAATTGCACCGAAGTTTACTGCAATTGCTGTTGCTGTTGTTGTTGTTGTTGTTGCAGCGAAAATCCTCGCATACCGTACCATACAAAATTGCAAATCGCAACTTTGTGGAAACATGCAACATTGCTAAATTGTGGCAGCACAACACACCTGTGCCGTACAAAGCGTGCCGAGTTAGTTTCATGTTCATGCCACACGTGCCACATTCACACTGTATACGTGTATGTGCTGTACATATGCACACACCCTGCCGAGCTTCGATTTGTGGCATGAACATGAGCGCGAGCGCGCGCGCGCCTATTCGGCTTATAGAAGCTGCGGTTTTATTGGTTTGCGTTGTGTTAGCTGACGCCCCGCGCTGCCGCTGCCTTCTACTGCAACTGCCACCACTAAACACCGCTTCACTTGGAATTATCTCTGCCATCGTCTGATGCTCAATTGTTTGCCTCTGTATGTTATCGCTTGCCATTGCAATGATTGTTCATTCCGCGCCATTATTATTGTTACGAGTACGCATTGCTAACGGTATGTACTACTACTATACGAGTACTATACTGTTACGGCATTGTTGCATGCCACACCCAACTGGTTGTTTTGTTCGATGCGAGTCAAAGAGACTCAGTGTTGTAATATTAGCAATTATTGCTTATGATGTTGTTGACAGTGGTGTTTGTGTTGGTCTTGTTTTTGTTGTAGTGGGTTATTACGCATTTTTTCATTGTTGGTAGAAAATTGAAGGTTCGCATCATGAAGTTTAATTTTTAATTGTAGAAACAAAAAACCTTTGACCTATTTTGATCAAGAAGATAATTTGTAGGGTTGCATTGCAGGACAATTCTCAGATATCACTGCAATCTATGGTACGTGCATTTCAAAGAAGAGGCAAAGAGAGTCTCAAGGCAGTGGTCTCCTTTAGAACCCGAAAAAACGTTTCTTCAGCTATTTTTTTGTAAGGGAAGGAAATTATTGGCGGTAAACAATGTACTATATTTAAGCTTCAATAAACAATTTTTCGTATTAAAAAATATTGGAATTTTTCTATGTTGTAATAAGTTTACTGAAGCGGCTGCAGTCTGAACTCGTGAAACGGTGCCGATGACGGAGGTCGAGGCGATGCATCTGAAATTCTACATTTTTTCGAAGTTTGAAAAAAAAATTCACTTCAAGTTTATTCCGTAGTTATACAAAAGTATAATATTTTGAATAAGTCGTGTTACAAGAACAAGACTTCGAATCCGAAGGCATTCTATAGTTTTGTTAATTCGAAAAGTAAGACTTTCCATAAGGGTTTCCATCATCTATGAAGATGAATGATGAAGCCATTCTTTTATCCTTATTTAATACCTTCTTTTGATTGCGTAAAAGTACCACATATATCCGCTGATGTTGTTTATCACCATCTTAATGCCCTTAAGAGCTCATTCACTTGCGATTCGGATAATATCCCTACTAGTGTACTTAAATTTTGTGCTGAGCCTCTACATGTACCATTGACGAACATATTCAATGCTTCATTAAAGCATAATTTATTCCCTTCTTTGTGGAAAGATTCATACATTGTACATTGTACAATACCTCTACATAAATCTGGTAATAGATCTTCTATAGGGAATTACAGGGGGATAGCAAAGTTATGTTCTATCCCCAAAATTTTCGAAGCTATTATAATTGATCAATTAGCCCATTCTGTATCATCAATTATAGACATCTCACAGCATGGGTTTTGTAAAGGTAAATCTACCCTATCGAACCTGTAATCAAACAGATGTTATCTACACTGACTTCAGCTAAGCATTTGACAAGTTCTCTCAAGGTCTCTCAACCTTTACTTCACTTTAAACTCGATCATTTCGGGTTTCCGCCTTCCCTTCTCAATTGGATTTCACAACTTGATTGGTAGAAAACAAAAAGTAATTTTTAAAAATTGTACATCACGTGAAATATCAGTAACATCTGGTGTTCCTCAAGGCAGTCACCTCGGTCCCTTACTCTTCCTAATATTCATCAATGGCCTTCCAAATGTTATTTTTTATTCTAAAATATTATTATGTACGCAGATAATGTCAAGCTCTTTAAATCAGTTCATTCTATGTGTATTGAAGATAGAGAGCTTTTGCAACTTGACCTAAATAATTTAGTTAGGTGGTGCGATGCGAACAAGAATCTGCCTTCTTATATAAGTCGTTTACGGCTCATTAATCTGCCTACACTCCACAGTCGTAGAAAGATGTTTGGAGTTTTATTTTTAACTAAATTGATAAGAGGTGCTATCAATAGCCCGTTCCTACTTAGCGAGCTTAACTTTATCATCCCTTTAAGATCATCTAGACAGTTAAGGCCTCTTTCATTGGGCTCATGCAGAAAAAACTTTGAAATGCATGACCCTTTTAGATCTTTGGGTAACGATTTTAATACACATTTCCCCAACATTGATTTCTCTGACTTGCTTTTCTGTATTAAAACCTACTTACTGAGTGCTTTAAATAATTAAATACATTCCCTCTTCTTTTCCCCATGCAATTTCATAGCAGCTGATGAACAAGTCTGTAGCTGTTTAGTGTAAGAGGCAAGTGTAACCGCGAGACCTGGTTCAGGGCAGTCCGGACTGTTACTGGTTTTCGGTCACCGGTCTGTTGGATTTTTCGATTCCCCTCAGACGTGCCCCTCGGTCGGTTGGGCGGGAGGTTGGTTACGCTAGGTTCGTCGTTAAAAAAGTTAAAAAAAAAATGGTTTAAATAATACTTTTGTCCAACCTTTTAGTTCAAAAAAGCTTAAAATGATTTAAAAGTGATTAAAAAGTGAAACAATTTTAGAAATTTGTTGGAAAAACATCAAAACATAAAGCGCCATTATGCAAATATGTGTATGTATATATTAAGGGATTTGATATTATATACATAATCTTTTGCCCAAAAACTTGTTTGATTAAAAAATAAGATGTGCATATGGGCGGACGTTTTATTTTGTTAAAACAATTTTATTTATTTGAAACATACTGACGAACGAGATAAGATGAGTGCATATATTCCTTGTTTGAGAATTTTTTGTTAATTACAAGTTCGAAATGGCAGAACAAAGTTGGCATATGAGTTTTTAAATTATCTTTTCGATGCATGCATATGAAATTGAAAAACACAAAATTGGAGGCAAAAAACAATTTTATTTTAATTTAGTCAATTTCAAATTATAGTTGAAGGGTTTCCTGATTTTTGTAAATAAATATATTTTTTTGTAGACAAAAAATGCTTTATGTACTGACCATACAACAAATAGTCTAGATCACTGATCGCAGAGACGGCAACTTAGAGGATGTGTTCTGCGTATGATTCAAGCATCAGAAACGAACGGGGATTACGTAAAGTGAACTTTGAACTAATCTTTTACGAAAACCCTTATTTATTTTTAAATAGTTTGATTTACATTAAATTTATTACAGAGGTGTCTTTTATCCTATGTTAACAAGGGAACCCTTTTTGTGTTCAAAAATTGTGATTAATTGAATAAAAGTAAAAAGTACATCATTGAAGTATTGGCCGTTGAAGGGACTAATTTTCTCCATATTTTTGATAATTTAGTTTAATTTAATATCATCTCTAAAAAACGAGTTCTCTCTATATTCGATCCACTCATTGAGATGTTCTGCGATTTCTTCAAAAGACTCCATCCGTTGTCCACCCAAATCGTTTTGCATCCATCGAAAAAGCCAGTAGTCGAAAAGAACAAGGTCTGGAGAATAATAAGATCTCTTGTTTACAGGTTGTTTTTGACTATTACAGCCACGTAGGGCCCAGCGTTGCTATGCTGCTAAGTCACATTGTCATGCCAAACGGTCGTTTGGCCGTTTGGCCGTTTTTCACGCAATGCATGGTTTAAGCACATTACTTATAGCTGTCAACGTTTCGTATCAATGGTTTCGCCTGGTTGTATCAACTCATAGTACACCATACTCGTCTGCTTTCACCGAACGCAGAGCATGACCTTTAAACCGTGAATGTAGAAGATGATGGATGATGAAATGGTTGACCAGGTATAGCAAAATATTTTTTCTCCATTTGAGTATCCATGTATGTATGTATGTATGTATGTATATACGTCTACTTTTCATCTCCAGTCACGATCCGATGCAAAAGTTGCTTCCTTAGATGTCTTTCAGGAAGCAGTTCCGAGGTGAAAAATCGCCATTTTTTGGCCTCAACTCACATTTCCTTGCATTTTTATAAATCTAAATTATTTTAATAAAACAGAAATTGTTTGCCAGTTTGCGTTTGACAATGATCTTGATCCAGTAAAACCTCAAATTCTTCATCTTGATTAGAACGGTTTTGGAGTTCCACGCTAAAATCTTTGCTTTCAAAGCATTGAAACCATCACTGCTTAACTTATGTCTCGGCGCAGATGCACCATGAACTTGCGCAAGCATTGGATGGGCTTCAGTTGAAATTTTCTTCTAATTAAAATAGAAAACTAAAGCATTCCGCAAACGCAAACACAAATCCGGACTTTTTCAGAGTGCAAAAAACAGTGTTGTTGTCAGAAAGAGTCGGTGAGAGCAGGGTCTGGAGAATATGGCGAGTGGGTTAAGATCTCCTGTTTATGATGCACACTATTTATCGCTTCCTTCCAATGAAAGAGATAATCGCTTCCACGACCGGCCACAACTTACAGGTGGAGCCATCTTCTGAGAACCGACCCAATTAATTTGTACCCCAAATTTACAGTAATAGTAGTTCTAAAATTTTTTAAAAGTGTTCGATGTAAAAAAAAAAATAATAAAAAATTCATTTAAATTGCTATGTCTGTCTGTAAGCTTTTAAATGTCATAAATAGTTGTAAATATGTAGAGATGGAAATTTTATAACTTTTGCCTTATTTCGACTTTCATTGCTCAACGCGCACATACCTGTATACATAAATCAGGGTCTAAAGTGTTACAGTAAATTCTTCGCCCATTTGTGCTATCCACAAATTGTGTTTTGTGTTTCCTACTCCTCTTTGCTAATGTCCTATTGTTGTTGTTATTATTGTTTTAGTTGTTGTAATGTATTTATGTAAACACGTTTTTGGTGTTTGTTTGTCTGATACATTCACAATGATTGTTTGCGGTTTGGTGTTGCAACTTTTGGCTTTTGTCATATCCTGCTAGAATGCCATGTTCCTACCTAGTTTCCCACTCCCTTTTTCGTTGTCTCCCTTACTGTCTCTCTCTCTCTCTTTTGTTCTTTCTGTCACAACCTGGGTAAGTGGAACCGCAAATTTACCTGTTTGCCACATCACAATCATCAGCATTGTGTAACACCATGCAACAAGCATGCCAGATCCACGTCTACTCATCCCCAACGCTGGCTTTAAATGATTTTTTTTTTATGTTTTCGGCTCTACAGTCATTCTACACTTCATTGCACATTATGTACGGCGAGTATAATACAAGGCATGGCAGCTCTGGTTGAAGTTTGGGGGAGACAGCACACCTGGAGAGGAGAGCCACTGTGTGTGAGGATACCACGATGTGTTGTTATGGTGTTGTGTGTTGCTGATTGTGATCCGGTGACTGCATGAGACTATAGGTTGTTGTTGCAGTGCGGCAAAGCAGCACAGAATTGTTCATTAATTTTGCTGTACTTTGTTCATATTCGTTGTTGTTGTTGTTGTTGTTGTTCTACTACTACAATCCTCTCCTTTTTTGTCCTTACTCCCGCTGCGCTTATCCCGGCTACAATAGGAAAATCGGCTTGCATTTGTGGCATTGCCTTCCTGTCGAGTTCAGTTGGGAATTGGTGATGATGAAGGCGACGGCATTGGTGGTGGCGACACCGGCGTTGGCGCTGATGGCTTTTACTTTTTCGATGTTGTGCGGTGACGGCGGTGGCAGCGGCGGCGGCGCGTTAATTGATTGAAAACGCTGCTTTTCAGGTCAAATCATTTTCAATCATATTCCGTGCACAATCGTAGTCGAGAGCTCGCTATGTGAGCGAGAGCCTGGGAATTTGTATGGGAAAGAAGAAACTTTTTTCTAGCGTGATCTACGTATTTGAGCGCTGCTTGATGTTTAAATCCTTCGACACTTCAATTTTGGTTTTGACCACTCACAGCGCGGTGCGCCGTAAGGATGTCGAATCACTCGGACACTTGTATGTTTTTGTATTTTAACATATACATGTAAGTGTGTCTATGTGTATGTGTGTGTGTAAGTGCTTGTACGATAATTGAATGTCAGTTGAAGCGACTTGGAGTGTATGTATGTGCTTATGTGTTCTCGGAAATAATTTGTGCAACCTTTTTTTTTTGCTTTTGCCGCCATTTTGCAACTTTTCGATAGCGCAAAGGCAATAAATGCTCATGTGTTGTATGTAGGTATGTACGTTCTAAGTGTGTGTTTGTATGTATGTAAGAGTAAGACTTGCGGTTCGGACTAAAAAGCTTTTAATTGTTCAAACAATTTTGTGGGTGGGTATCGAAAGATGAGCATGTATTTGTGGTTTGGACTCAAATAACAAATTATAAGTACGTGGGTTACCCGCCTGGGTCATGTAGGTAGAGGATGATGAAGGATGTTCAGAGTTTCATGTATTTAAGAGTTGAATACTTGAGAAAAGAAATTTAAAATGTTGATTCAAAATCATTTTATGCTTTTTATCTGCATTGAATTGAATTTGTAATTTTATGTAAATGTTGGCTTAAAAGGCTCTAGAAGGTTTTTGTATTTAACGTGTCATTGCTTGCGGTTCATTTTTAATTGGAAAATTTTTAAGTTTAAAGTACAGCGCTTTATGTTGATAGCTGTAAAACCATACATGTTTTGTTTCAGTGTTTTAAAAAGCAATTGGAAAAATGTTAATGAAAGCTGAAGAGACTGAATCGGTTAGAGATATTCTAGGGCGGGTGGCTCATTGTTTTGCTCGTTCCACCACAAATAACGCTCCTGTAAGGGAAACTCCAACCGAAGATCCGAATGTTTTAATTTCTCGACGTCGTCAAGAGCTGGACTTCTCTTATGGCGCATTATTTCAAACTTTGACTTCCTCTTATAGATACATAATTGACGCTTTGTAACCACCGAAGCGATTTTCGGCCGAGCTCCTCCACCAATTTGTGGTTTTGCGTCTTAATGTTTTTCAAAATAATTGGAGAGACCTACAGTTTGTACTAAGCCGCTTCCGTTAGAAATACACTCGAAGGGGTTTGCATTTCCTGCAAAGGGCGGTTGCAATTAGAAAATTTTAAAGTAATTTCTTATCTAACTAAATTTTCTATAATTTTACGATACCAGGATTTAAACCCTGACCTTCTTTTCATACATCCATAAAAAGTCCAGCTCAAGTGAAAAGTGAAGCCAGTGACCATTCATAACGCCGATTTTGTGCAACGAGTAGTAGACGGCGATTTTTCGAAAAAAAATTTCTTCTGCGATGAGGCACATTTCCCACTCGGAGATAGGTAAATCAGCAAAATTTGAGCAATTGAAGCTCCAGGAATCCTCAAATAATTGAAGGCAGACCAATATACCCAAAAATACTTACTCTGGTACCTGGTTAACCCTGTACAACTCAGTTCGATTGAACCCTATTCAACTAAGATCAAATAAAATTAGCTTAATTAAGCCAACTCATACCAACTGTCTTTTTAGCTCAATAGAAATCTGAACTCATTTAAAATCATGTATAAATGAGCTGAACTCATCTCCACCCTTTTGAATTCAACAAAGCTTCCATCAATGCCACATCAACAAATCAAGTAAGAGGACATTCACCGCGACCAGTGTTCCAGTGCCTTCCGATTTCTTCACATTATTTCAACCAGCCCCAGTGCCCTTATAAAACCCAGCAGGCTAGAGGGGTTGATTGATTTGATATGATTATGTTCCTGCTGAATGAGTTCTAGGTGTTTTTGTCTTCTTCTGTCGCAAGACAACTAGAGTATGCGCCGGTGTTGCCGGTGATAGTTCACAGAAGCGACAAGTTTCATCGGAGCAGCTTACGAGCCTGTGCATAGGCTTACGCAATCTGCAATGTGCTTTTCAGAAATCCTGTTAGTATTCTTAAGTTATTCTTACTAAGTAATATTATGTTTTTAAATTTTTTTGTTAGTTTTCTCGATTGTCTCATGCTGTCACTAGTATATCAGTACCTGGTTCTTTTATACATTTCTTCCCTTCTTATATCCTCTTTAATTGAGTTAGGGACCTAAAGGGAAGAAGGGCTCAGATCTAGTAGCAGAGATTGATACAGCTTGCAACTCTATCTCCTATTTGATTCCCTTCAATACCTGCATGTCCGGGAACTCAGATGAACAGAATTTCTTTCCGTTCGCTCATTTTATTGAGATTCTTTATCCATTCCCATATCATATACGACTTAATTGCACAGTATGATATTGCTTTCAGTGCGGCTTGAATGTCATATTACTACAAATATGTGTTGGTTAACCGTCTTCCTTTTGAGTATGAGCACTGTACATGTTGTAATGGCAAATTCCTGTGCTTAAAAGATGCTGAGCTTTTTCCCCCATGGGTATTGATGTCTTTGTTCTGGAGCCCATGTTACACGCATATATTCCATCCGTAGTCCTTGATCCATCCTAGGAATATATTGAATTTGGCATCGGAACTTGTTATCTATAATATTTTATCTCTACTGAAATATGTTCTGCCCCCTTCTTAGTTGATATTATTTTTACTTTTGGTGACCCCTCCTTCTTCGTTGTCCATGGCTTTCTGAAGAGGTGTAAGATCAAGGAGAGCTTCTAATGTTACTGTAGGATACGTTCTCATACGGACGCACGGCACGCTTGTCTTTGTAGTTTAGTTAGTGCAGCTTTGGTCGTGTTTAATTTGGCTCTTTCCGACCAGGCAACTGCTACACTTGTGATTGGTTTTGATATGATGGTATACTGGAGGTGTATCTCCAGGTTTTCCCTTCTAATCTTCTGCATACCATTGTTGATCTCTGTCGCTTTGTTTCTCATATACCCCACATTACGCTGGCGACAACTGAAGTAAACTCAAGCAAACCACTCAACTGACGACATTAAAACTATGTTGGACCAGCTCAAAATGAACTCAATTGAACTTAATCAAAGTACGACTAATTTGTGATTAAATAGGTGGCCGCTTTGGCGGAGCAGTTTACTGTTGGAGGGATCACGGGTGTGAATTCTTGTGGATATTTTTTAAGCCCAATCGCCACTTAGTAAGGAATATTAATCCCTCCGACATTAATAAGACACTTACTAAAATTCATCAGACGTTATATATACATTTATACATATTTACAAACATATTCATACATATATAATATTATATGTGCGTTTGAAAATTTGATAAAATTCTGATTATTTTGATGTATTTCCATATTTTAATGGCTTTTGCACTGCTTAGTGTGCGGTCACTTTGTGGCTTACATAAAATATGTATTTTAATGACAAATATATCCTTATACATACCTTTAAGCAGCTCTTCTCATAAGGGTAAGAGCTTAAGCATTTAAATTTCATTGAAATTCACATTGAAGCCTCGAATTTCATATAGAAACCACGAAAACCGCAAAAATATGCGCACCACTCCAGCTGTTGTGTGGTGCACTTGTGGTAGGTAGGACGACTGCCACTCTTGCACTTCATGATAATCCAAATGGTGGCTGTGCGTGATAAATGCGCCTCTAATGTCTATTGCGCGCTTTAGATATTCTCAGTTTATAATGTTTGTACTATGTAAAAGGCTGTGAAACTTAAGACTCTCACAGCGGCTATTTCCCAGGCACACACAAGTGTAGCAGCTTCTTCTTTTGCCCCATCCTGTTCTGCTCCTGCTACTATCTACTTCGCAAATACTTGAGTCATAGAGCAATAATTTGTCGGCCATCTTTCGGTCATCACTTTTCAGCCATAGTTTTGTTACTTTACTACTTTGTTCTTGTGGTTGTTGCTGTTGGAATTTTTTGGTAAGTTGCCATGAGGGCGGTAAGTTGTGGCGTCCAAATGCCGCGCCGTCAAACTTAGTACTCATGCCCTTAAAAGCACGCCTTTGGTAATATTGTATTTCGATGGCCTCCTGCTGCTGCGGCGCTGCTGTTGTTGCTCTTTGCTTGAAAACTGCTGTTGTTGTTGTTATTGTTGTTTTTTGAAATTTATATGCTTTAGGTATTTTTTTTTTGTTTTTCATTTTCTAATTTCTCTACTTTTGCACTGTTTACTTCTTGGAACTTTGTTTTTGAAGTGTTTTTTTTTTTGTTTTGTTTTTGTTTTCCAGTTTCTCTTACTGCTGCTATTGTTCCCTAACATTGTTCCACTTAACACTACATATTTCTGTATAACTACATTCTACGCTAAGTACATTAAGTGAAACTTTCTTCTTGTGTGTTAAGTTTACTTAGTTGCTCAACTTGCTGGCGAGCGCGGTCGAGTGGTCGCCGTTGGTCAAGTTAAGTTAAACTATGTACGTGCGTCAGTTTAGAGTGTGCGTGTGTGTGACCATAAATACCCATACACAGTTTGAACAGTCAACACACATACACACACATATGTAAATACTCATATATCTCCTAAAAAGCTACGCATACAAGCACACGCACACACTCATACATTAACATTACATCACATTTGCTTTTCACTCCCAACCGCACTAGAGTGAGAGAGAGAGACAGCGCGCGCTTGCAATTTGAGTACGGAAGAATTAAAATTCTGTGCACATTTCAATGGTTTACTTAATCTGACAACTCGGCAAATGTGAATTTATTTTAAGTTGCTCAGCAGGAAGCAGTCATCAGCGTGAGTGATTTGCACAGGACATAGGGCGGCGGCGGCGGATGAGTAGGAGTAGAATGCAGGAAACTCTCTCTAAAGTTAGTTAGTTTTTGAAAAGTTGCGGCTTTTTGTTGCGGCGCCAAATGTACAAACAATTATATTTTAAAGAGAATGTGTGTGCACATATGCACATACATATGGTACATACATTGATATCACACATAAGACTATAATGTATAGTTATGCTTATGAAATACTCTTGTGAGTATTTTCTAATGGCACACCATGACACAAGAGCATAGAAGAAGAGAGTATTAAAGGGATTATGGCTGTAAAACGTTTGAGAATTTGTAAATGAGAATAGTAGACTAGCGTGCAAATAGTTCTGGTTGAATACTAGTATTTTGAGGATGAAATCATACCAGTTTATACCTTCTGCTCAAATATAAACGAGACTGGCTCAATAAAACAAAAACGGTTAATTATTCTTCAATATTTATTTTATCCCCTTCAAAATAGTCACCATAAGAGGCGATACACATATTCCACCTTTTTTTCCAATCTTCATAACACTTCTGGTAGGCCGCTTTAGGTATGGCTTTCAGTTCCTTCTTCGAATTCTCTTTTATGACTTCAATCGACTGAAAATGCTTTCCACGAAGCGGCAATTTGAGTTTAGGGAATAGAAAAAAGTCACACGGTGTCATGTCGGGTGAATACGGTGTTTGCGGAACAATATTTGCGTTGTTTTTGGTCAAATAATCGCGTACAAGACGAGGCGTATGAGCAACAATTTTGGAACAAGTCGAGCAGACACACGTCTCATGCCCAAAACATCTTGAATAATGCTATGAGCGGATCCATTTGATATGTTGAGCTCACTAGCTATCTCTCTTTCAGTCACACGACGATTTTCCAACACAATTTTCTTTACTTTTTCGACGTTTTCTTCGTTTATTGACGTTGCTGGACGACGATCATGGGGCAAGTTCTCCAGCGATGTACGGCCGTCCTTGAACGACATATACAAATCAAAAATACGTGCACGTGATGGGCAAGACTCCCCATATGCCTTCAGCAACATTTTCGTTATGTCCGTCGCACTTATTCCATTGGAATAACAAAATTTTCAACAAACATCTTTGCTCAACGTTAATTTCCATAGTAAAATTCGAAAAACACACTCGACACACACTTATTTATAGTTCCGTAAAAAAATAACTATGTGACAGATCGCGCTCAGATTTGACATGTAAACATATAAGAGTCCTGCCAACCTAAGCAAAAAAAAGTATGGCCATATGTCTTGTTCTTGTCGAGTTATGGATAAAGTCTCCGTTTATATTTGAGCAGAAGGTATAGCAGTTCACAAGTAATGAGAGAAATTGTATGTCTGCACGACATGGGTGAGTTTCATTCTCTGCTCTGCTCTGTTGAAGTGCGCAGATCTCATTACTCTCAACGTCTAAACCATATCACTGTTGCGCGACAGGTTCACGGTTCCAATTTCGCTACAAAAAGGCTTCTTTTTATTTTGGTTATTTTTCTTTTTCTTTTTGATGAAGTAGAAATTTTACATGCCTAAAAGAAACTAGTATACAACCAGTATAAAGCTGATGCATGAATTG
Organism: Ceratitis rosa; assembly: GCA_037013455.1. NCBI lineage: Eukaryota > Metazoa > Arthropoda > Insecta > Diptera > Tephritidae > Ceratitis > Ceratitis rosa. Next base: position 11,404,515 of record JAWMAG010000008.1, on the reverse strand, counting down.
AGTCGCGTTGGTCTGAGACCAAAGCACTTAGACAAAGCAATAGACCCATTGTGCTGCCACTGTTACGCTTTTCGCTTCACCTTCACAAATGTTCAATTTAATTCATGCACCTTATAAATGCAACGAGATTGTCAAGTTTTGCTAAAGCTAGCTCCAGCGAGACAGTAGAAAAAATGTTTCCCGGGGAACTTGAGCGTCGTTGATGTAAAGGCTGAAAATTGACAGAAGTAGCGTAGACTCTACCTCTTCCTCGTTCCTACAGCTGCGGCGAACATCATTATTCATTATTTTTCCCATGAATCCTCTGGGATGTCACTGTGTTCGGGTACCCAGACCACGGTAGTGTTGCATTTAGTAGAGAGTTTGTTCAGATTACTTCTATATTTTATAGCCATTTTTGATGACATTCTGAAAGACATCTGTAGTTATTCCAATATTTTTGGCTTTGTTTTCACTTTTTTACCAGAAATGCTAGTTCTATTACTCATTCCAGTTCACAAAATAGAAATTATTGAAAAGGCAATTAGGCAACAAACAAAAAAAAAATAGAAATAAACACATTCTTTGAAGTAATTTGTGTAAACATCATGAATAGGTAAAGCAACAAAATCTTAAGTGGAAAGTAGTGAAGCTAAAAGTGTGCAAATTTGTTGTTGCTGTGTTGCAGCTAATTGCTTTTTGGGTAATTAACAGCAGCAGTTGCAACTTAAGCGGAAAAACAAACGTAGAAAGTAAAAAAAAGCACTTTTCATGTTATAGGAATTTGATTGAACACTGGTTTGACGTTAAAGTAAATTAATAGTGTTTGAAAAATACAATTTTAGATTTGATATATTTTGAAAAAATATTTTATTTAACTTGAGAGCTATAATTTAAATAACTACATTTTTGTTTTATTTTATTTTTAACCTGTTAAAGCTTTTTGAAAGCCAAATAAAATCTCTTGGAAATATTGAAAACAAATATCTTTTTTCTTTACCCTAAAATAATATAATATTTTCCGAACTCTCCAGCTACTTGCAGTGTGGCACTCAAACACAGCTTCCATTTTCATTTTCTTTTACTAAATTTATTAAAATTCAGATTTCTTTTTACTATAATATCATCTCAAAACATAAGTAAGTCACCACTGTTTTTTTTTTGGATTAAATAAGCTTGAGAGAAATGGCAGTAACAATTTATTTTTATTTATTTATTTTTTCTTTTTATATCTGATTTTACCGCTCTTTCTATGATATTACTTTCAAAATTTTTATTCCACAATACACATTGCTTTTGTGAAATGATACTGTTAAAATAAAAGGTTAAATTGCACAAAAATAGAATATGAAAATTTGAAATACCGAAGTCAAAATGCCACGCAGCTCGAAGAGCCACCAGAACACACAGGAAGGAAGGCGAAGTAGTTAGTATATATGTGACTATAAAGTTATGGTAAAAAAGTTTTAGTGTCTATAATAATACCCTGTAGGAAAAACTAAAAAAATGATTATGTGATATAAATAATTTTTTCTCTTGTTTCGAACTAGTTTAATTTGTGTTTATTTTCGTATACGTTACTTAAGTGGCTTAATAATCTTAAAATTAAGAGGTAATTAAATACCCATTTTTTTTTTAACTTTCGAAAGCAATAAATTCCCACTTAAGAGTTTTATTTGACATACATATGCATATCTAGCTTTGTGTTGCAAGTACGTCTTTGTGCCACAATAAATTGCAATATTCCCTTTTACAATAAGCGATAGCTAAAATATAGACATAAAAAGAAACAGTTGGTAACGCAGAAAATATGTAAGACATATATGCAAGTAAAGGCGGCGCTACAAATTGCGACATTGTGTTTGGTATAATGAAATTTTAAAGCATCACAAACGCACTTGTGAAATAATAAATTCAGCAACATACGAAAGCAAATGTAAACGCTGATGGATAGATAAAAGCAAGTGGCAGTGCAGCGTGATAACATTGGTGAATTAAAGGGATTTCTTAGTCAGTAGACATCAAGAAAAATAAATTAAAACAACTAAAAAATAATATAAAATAAAATAAAACAAAATAAAATAAAATAAAGTAAAATAAAATGAAATAAAATAAAATAAAAAAAAAAAAAATAAAATAAAATAAAATAAAATAAAATAAAATAAAATAAAATAAAATAAAATAAAATAAAATAAAATAAAATAAAATAAAATAAAATAAAATAAAATAAAATAAAATAAAATAAAATAAAATAAAATAAAATAAAATAAAATAAAATAAAATAAAATAAAATAAAATAAAATAAAATAAAATAAAATAAAATAAAATAAAATAAAATAAAATAAAATAAAATAAAATAAAATAAAATAAAATAAAATAAAATAAAATAAAATAAAATAAAATAAAATAAAATAAAATAAAATAAAATAAAATAAAATAAAATAAAATAAAATAAAATAAAGTAAAATAAAATGAAATAAAATAAAATAAAATAAATGAAATTCAGAATTTGTTTTAAAGTTATACTTTTAATCTTTTTTGTATTGTGCGCACGTGCCGCCCAAGTTTAATTAATTTCTAAAAAAAAAAATAATATCCATCACTTTTGCATCCAAAATAGTGATAAAAAAGTGGAGGCGATGCTAAAAAAGTAAGAAAAGTAGAACACTCAAGATTACAGCTCATATGGGATATGCATGCATAATAAAATGGTCGTACGATGCAGCGATAACGGTACTTACATTCACATCGTATATACCAAGCTGCACTTGCATCTTTGGCAACGGCTGCCGAGTGAATTTTGTAGCCAGTTGTTGCTATTGTCGTATTGCATCTGCGTAAAGAGCCTCCCCTATACACTTTAAGGTACGAACAAATGCATATTTTACAGTTTTAATCTTTATGCAACATTTTTGTTTTAAATAAATATTTGATTCCCGTGTTTTTTTTTGTTTTTTGTTTTTTCCCCTTATTTATTGGTGTACTTGCGACCACCTACCGGCAGCACACGTTAAGCTTTTCATGGTTGTTTTATGCTTTCTTGTCTACTTTCGTTTCTGGTTTTATGTTTTTTTCTTTTTGTTCCTCTTCTTCATATATTACTACTTGCCATTTTATTTAAATGATTTTTTATTTAATTTCTTATGTGTGGCAAGCGACTATCCGCTTAATGTAGGTTGAAGTGGCAGATATATAACTTGTTTTATGCACATATGTATGTACTCGTATATGTATGTTTATACGCACAAATGCATAATACTTTATATCCAGTTACTTTTATAGCCAGCTTTTCACTTTTCCAAGTCAGCCTGCCAGGTGCCTTTGAATGCTTTACTCGCTCACTAACATACTTTTGCACTCACTTGCATACATATGAACATACATACATACGTAAGAGTACATACTAATATTACGTACTCGCTCAGTTACTTTGTGTGTCAGCTTGTAACAATTGTTTTTTGCTTACATCTTTCTTTTCACTGGCAATTTGTCGTTTCACTTCATATGAGTACGGGCTGCTGTGCAGTGAAATGTGGAAAAGTGCAATAAAGCAATGGGAAAAGTTGGTAAGTAAAAGCGGTTAAAGGAAGCATAAATGCTATTGTCGATGTCGTTGTTGCAATTCTTATTGCTTTACGATGCTCTATCTGTAACTTACATGGCAGCCACATACTTTGAACGCACCGGTGGCAGGCGGCAAGTTGGTGAAGTGGTGCTCATGCTGGTGGATATTTTATTACCTCAACAAATGGAATTGTTTAAAAATATGAGTTTACTTAAATATCCTTACTTTATGTACTTTAATATAAAAGCTTTAACTTAACACTTTTTTTTATTAAATAAATTTTTATTTTCGATTTAACGTATTTATTGTAAATAAAATACATACAAAAATATTTGATCATAATATCGATATGATCAGAATGACAATCAGAGTATACCATATTTAGCCATGTGCGTTTGTCAGTCTATTGAAATTCAAACTAGTCACCAAGTTTTTGAAATAAACGAAACTTAGTATATTCTACAGATCTTTTGTAGGAACCGACCAGATCAGATGACTATATTATATAGCTCCCATCCAACCGATTTCTTCACATATGTGAATCTCACTGCATTCAATTCACTCTACACATTTCTTGTTTATTAGCATAGTAGTAGCCAAGGGCTTGAGTGGTATTTTCCTAAGCCTAGCTAACACTCTTCCACGATTCTCAACTGCATTTACATTAGCATTCCCTCTAGCAGAACTCGTTTCTAAGCTTGATGGGCATGAGGGAGTGGATGTTTAGGAATTTGTGAAAGTTGTTAAAAGAATTTATTCTTTATTATTCTATCAAATCTCCGGATCAAAGAGCACACCAGGCAGTAAGATTTGTTTGGCGTAACGACCTCTGAGGATTCTCGAAGCCTCAAATGCGACAATTTTGCTTATTTGTGCTTATTATCCCCCAGATCAGAAATGTGCCTCGTCACTGAAGAAAATTTTGCTCGAAAAATAGCCATCCAATGCTTGTTGTTTAAGCACCCAATCGACGTAAGTACGACGATTTGACTGGCAAGCTGGCTTCAGTTCTTAAGCAATCAATTTTCGTAAGTGGCTTTCTTTTAAGTAGTACAAAACATGTTTGGTTTGACAGTTAAGCTTTACAGATGTCAAAATACAGCGCTGTATTATCTAAAGAAATAAAAAATACCGAAAAATGCCGATGTTTAAGTATTTAGAAAACTTTCTTTAAATATTTATAGTAAAAAATTTCTCATTTATTAAAATAACAAACACGCTCATCACCAATCTACTTAACCATATACACATGTGTACATAAGTGGAGATCTTAAATTGTCGTAACGGTTGATGAACACTGACGTTGGTCCTTCGCTGAGATGATTGACTGACAGATGAGTAAGGCGTAGAAGGAGAATGAGTGAGAGTGAAAGGTGAACAGGTGAACAGGTGATATGGAAGCTGTGCCATAGAATGACAGACAAGTACGTTTACTAAACGACCCATAAAACAACAACAGCAAGCTTAATATACATATATATATATATACAACACACACATGCACATATTTGTTTATGTACACGTATATGCTTTGCTGATGAGTGAAAGTGAAACAGGTGAAACAGAGGCCAAAGACTAGAGAATACATGCGAAATATGTATACCTATATATTTACATAAATATATGTACGTTTGTAGAAAAGTTATGGATCTTGTACATAGGTATATATATGTATGTATATCTATATGTATACCTTGAAGTGCTTGGACAACCTATTAGTAATGCGGCCAGTGCGTTTGGACAAATAGAAATGACAAACAAATACATACCTATACTCAAATGCGTATGCGTGTGTGTGTGTGTGTGTGTGTATGATTGCTGCATGCCTCTAGCGTAAATAGCTGACTGGCATGCAGCCAGACAAACGGTACGACAGTCTGATGGACAGACATTGAGTTCTTTGCTTTTACTGAAATGCATGAAAGAATGAATGAGTGCCATAAACGAATGAATAAGCGAATGAGTGAATGACTAGTAGCTGAGTGTCTGAGTGGTTGGGCATGGCATGACAAGCGGACAGGTGAAAAGAGGTCACAGCAGTGAAAAGGAAAAAAAAACTAAAGCGAAATAAGCAAATAAGCAAATAAAGCACAAAGAAAATGGATCAAACGGAAAGTCAGCTGGACAGTTGAGCGCAAAAAAAAAAAAGAAAACAAAAACAAAAAATATAGAGCAACTCTTAGGGATATGCCAACTCTATTGGTGTACTTCTGGCAGTGCACTTTCAGAGAGTAAGCGGGACAAAGCTTTTCGAGTGACGACGCCGGTTTACGGAAATCATTATGCAACGGTACACAAACATATATGCACCTATATAAACATATATACCGAATAATTCTAAACTAAGGGCACGACGATTATTTCAATTAATAATGAAAAAAATTTAAACCCAAAATTTTTATTAAGCTATCGTTCAATTCATATCTAAAATCGCTCAAAAAATAATATGTAAAATATAAAAAAAAACTGATTTTTCAAATAAATCACTTAGAGGTTCTTTATCTCAAGAAACTTTTGCATAAAATTATTAATTAATTTTGTACTTTGTACAAAAAGTAAAATTTATTCATTCGTAAATGGAAAAACTTCAACTTTTTGTTATTATTAAAACGTATATTTTTTTTTAATTTTCTAAAGATTTATGTTTGACACTGTACAGAAAAATTTATTCTAAAACTAAGACACATTTTTACACAACAAAAATGTCTAAAATAACATAAGTAAACAAATTTAAAAATACCGAAATAAATATCAATTAATTACGAAATAAACAAATAAATAATTTATGTAAACAAACAATAACCAAAAAATTTCATAAACAACCAATTAATGTTCTAGAAATTTCTATAAGTTTGGTTTGAGTTTATATAAATATTTAAGTATGATTTGAAAATTATACTTTCATTCACTAACTATATTAACAAAATATATATTTATTTATGAATAGAAATAACTAAGCTCTTTAATAAATATAAAAACTAAATAATTAAATTAAAAATGGATTGTTATGCATTTATGTGAATAATTTATAAATTGGAGAAAAATATATGCAATGGGAGGGTAGATTTAAAATTTCAGCAGCATAGCTTTGTTGCCAGCGGCATGCGTCTGCCGAAAAAAACTAAGTACGAAAGTTTGAAGCCAAAACAGAGAAGTTAAAGTCCACAAATGGAACTGGCATGTGTTGCTGTTTTTGTTAATGCATGCAGCAGCTGAAAATACACTTAAAGCCAATGAGTTTTCGAGTCGCCGGTTTTATTATAAACTCGAAAAAAAACTTATTTCTTCTTTGTTATGGCTGCAGGCGTTATTGTCATAAATATAAACGCTTGAAGACAAACATTCGTAAATACATACAAATATACAATACATATGCATTTATGCATGAGAAACATGCACAGCCTACAGAAAAAACAGCAAAAACTTGCATAGGTAAAAGTAAAAGAATGACAGAAATCCTTGAAAACGAGGACAACTGCTCAAGATGCTGTAAAGTGCATATGTAAAAACATTTAGAAAATATAAAACATACATACACATGCATACACGTTTGCAGGTAAGATTGATTCAATGACTTTTTGGCTGACTGACTGAGTGACTGAGTGCCTAAAGGCATATAAACTTATATGCAACACATATTTGCATTCAAAGCGAAATGTGTACTCAAAAGGGTCCTTCAAACCATATAGCTGGCAGCGAGTGAGACACAAATAACCAAGAATAGATGTTGAATGTTTTTTTTTTTCGCTTGTACTCTACCTTTCGAAAGGAAAGGATTGTTAGTCATGCTGAGCTTTAAATGGAAATTCTTACTCAAGTGCTAGATATATTGTATGCACAAAACTGCTTTCGAAATTAAATTAGCACTTTTGTAGTGTCCTTTTGAGGAAAAAAGTGAAACATTTACATATGTATATGCTTATGCATATATGTATATATATATAGAAGTGGCCACTTTGGACAAGGAATTAGTATTCGCAACACAGATTTTAAGCAAAGTCACTTGTACTTACATGCACATTGAGCTTATAAAAACATTCATATGTATTTTTTTACACATATATATATGTATATCTGTGTGTATTTACAACAGTTTCACTTGTCACAAGATAAGATATGAAAAAAACATGCAAAATGCGTATGTCCTAGAGAATCGTATTAGCTAAACGTTTAAGCACCGAAATCGTTCTCTATAAATCACTGCTCTATTCATACTTATATATAAACTAATATTCCAGTTTTTATGTATACATTTATATACATATACCTCAGTCATCAGTCGACTGTGCATATACAGGTTGTTACTGTTGATGCTGCACTATGATATGAACATCTTAATGCTTTATGGCGAAATTCAGTTAGACTACAGCAGCCACAGCATTATTTTTAATGAATTTTAATTTATTTTGTTTTGTTTTATTTTATTTTATTTTATTTTTTTTTATTTTATTTTTTTTATTTTATTTTATTTTTTTATTTCATTTTTTTATTTTATTTTATTTTATTTTATTTTATTTTATTTAATTTAATTTAATTTAATTTAATTTAATTTAATTTTATTTTATTTTATTTTATTTTATTTTATTTTGTTTTGTTTTATTTTATTTTATTTTATTTCATTTTATTTTATTTAAATTTTTTTATTTTATTTTTTTTTATTTCATTTTTTTATTTTATTTTATTTTATTTTATTTTATTTTATTTTATTTTATTTTATTTTAGTTTATATTAGTTTATTTTATTTTATTTTAGTTTATTTTATTTTATTTTATTTTATTTTATTTTATTTTATTTTATTTTATTTTATTTTATTTTATTTTATTTTATTTTATTTTATTTTATTTTATTTTATTTTATTTTATTTTATTTTATTTTATTTTATTTTATTTTAATTTATATAATTTAATTAAATTTTTTTAATTGTATTTTTCTTTGTTTTGCTTTAATTTACTATGTATAATTTATTTAATTTATTTTTTTATTATGTTTTATTTTATTATACTTTATTTAATTTAATTTTATATTATTATATTTTTTTAGTTTTTGTTTTCATTATTGTATTTTTTTTATTTACTTTACTTTAGGTTAATTAAATTTAATTTGACTTAATTTAATTTTGTTATTATTTTAATTTATGATATTTCTTATATAGTTATAGAACCAAATTATTGTCATTTTATATAATTAAAGCAATATTGTATTTTAATTAAAATTTTTTTATTAGTTATTTTATTCCTTACATTTTTTTGATTTGCTTTATTTAGTTTAATTTAGTTTTATTGTATTTCATTTTACTACTTTTTAAGCTTTATTAGAATTTATATACAGTAATTTAAAAGCTTTCCATTTTATTATTGTACATATGGCCCTGTATTGTAACGGGCAAGCCAATTGTTAACTATTTCAATGTTCCCTTTTTAATGCTTCATCTGTTTACTTGTCTTATGTTACTTGCTGTAATAAAGTGCATTATATCAAACGGTCGTGTTAATTATTTGGTCTATCTGCGCCAATAAAAGTGTTAATAAATTCCTGAAAATATACCTACATATGTTTCTATATGCATATTTGCTTATACAAATGTATTTACATGCTGTATCTGTTTACAACAACCTTAACTGAGGCGTATAACTTTATGTCAAGTGATAATTAAAATATACATTAACAAATACTTTAAGCGCTTAATTTGCATATGTTTTTATGGCACTTTACATGCGTTTACATTTATTTGGTTACAAATTTATATAGACCATATTTCTGCTTAATTTTATGCACTGATATGTGGGCATGAAGACTCGTCAATGTAAAACACTTATTTACTTGTACTTTAACTCACACTTGCTTACATGTCCCACACATACAGTTTTATATTTTTGGTACTCGCTTGTACTGACTTCCAGTTTTATTTGAGTTTTTTGTGACTTTATTATCTGTAGCGTAAGTATGTGACGAAGTACTCGCGCCTTGAAAAGTTTTCCAAAGAAATGCAGCTAATTTAATGCGCCTATAAATTTATGTACCCATTTTGGTAATGGTTTTAGTTAGATTTGTTTGTAGATGGCATTGACATAAGAAATAGGTGTTTCATAATCTACAATACGGTTGGCACGACAGTGCGTATACGCAATATAAATGATTGAAAAACGAAATGAATTTTAAACTGAACAAATTTATTGTTTCAATTTTCAGTCATTTTGTTTCATTTTTATTTTGTTAATTTATTAACTTACAATTTTTTTGTTTTTGTTTTTGTAAAGATATCTTTCAGAGCGCTGCAGCGCTAACTTGTATATTTTGAAAAAAGAAAACAGAAAAACGAAGAAATTCAGGATTTTTTTAACAAAATCATTGCAAGTGGCTTTACTTTACATAACACCTTACTTAATATATAGTTTGTGAATTTCAATTTTCTTTTTTGGCAGTCGCTAAGTTTTAGTCAATTAAAAATCTGTCAGCTGCAGATACTTACGCTTTTTGTAACCATAACAACGCATGACAGATTTTGCAAGACTAAGAGCAAGGTATGAACAGCGTTTATTATTTTGCATAAAACTGCATGGTAATGTTTAGTGTGACTTGAGTGTCAAGGAAAATTATATATGTAAATATATGCTATTGTTTTATACTTTATACACTTCTTTTCAGAATTTGCTTAAATTCAGCTCTTTTTGGTGCTCTAATCTGTTTTCATTTTATATTTTAAGTATTTAAATTATTTACTAAGCTCTCTGATATGATTTGTAAAAAAGAAATTAATTAAAATTATTCCCCATTATTAAGAAAAAAAAAGTAATTAATAAAATGAATTGGCTACACTATTTTAAGAGATATTTTTTATATAAAAAATTATTTTTTTCTTTTCTTATTTTAAAAGGCTTTTTTTATTTTCTTTGCAATTTATTTCCATCAGAAGTTTTAATCAAAATAGGATCTCTTCACAAAAAAAATCAATTTAATTTGTTAGAAAAGCTTTGCATTTGTAATATGAGAAACAAACGGATTATTTAAATAAAAGAAATTTTTAAATTTTATTGTGTTATAAGAAGCATTTTGGGACAGTATCTTGCACGAGTAAAAAATTTAATAATTCTAGAGAAAATTTATCTATTATTTCTAACATGCGGATGCACTCACATACATATATATGTTTGTTGATATAATCATTCTATGTTTTTCGACAGTCAATGTAGAAATTTATTTGTATAGTTCTAAAAGTTCCATATTTTCGCAATAAAAGTATGTGATACATACATATACCTTGTCGGCTTGAGGAAAGAACTTGCCGTAAGGTTAGGCCTAGTACAGCGGATTACGCCTTAAGTACAGCTCTAGCATAAAGTGGCCCCTCTGAGGAAATACAGTCAATTAAAAATACTAAGTAAAGGGACCAATGTATATATGTGAAAACCCCTTTTTGTAATATAATCTGCCATATAGCGTCGATTTGTTTGCCTTTACTCTGCCTTTGTAGCTATTACTTGCGGTTTTAACAAAGCAAAAATACTTTTTATTTAATTGAAATCCTGCGGTAAGTGTCTGCAATAGCACGCAGACTCACATACATATATATGTATATGGTATATATGTGTATACATGCACGCATATTCGTTAAAACGTTTAACTGTGCAAAAGCACTTGAACAGTTTTGTGCTTACTTTCTAACACATTTTGTGCTTTTTTCTAAATACATATATGGTATTAATGCTTTTTGTGCTTTGTTTCTTTGTTTCTTTATTTTCACTACTTTTCTGAGCTAACCACAGATGATTCTTTCGTTGCTGCTTCACTTTTCACTTTCTTTGTTTACCGAGTTTTGTGTGGGTGTGTGTGTGCCAATGTGTGAATGAGTTGTTGCTTCTTTTTGTTTTATTCTTTCTGTAAATACATATTTATATATAAGGGTATATTATATACAATATTACATTATATTATATTTACTCACACATCAGCATTGTTTTTGTTGGTTTTTGAGGAATTCACTTTTGCAGCTGCTTTGACAAGCAATTTCTTATTAACTTTTCACTTAACAGAATTACACATATGCGCACATATAAACATATCTACATAAGTGTGTGTGTAGATATTTGTAATTTACTTATCATATATATATATACATATGTACCTTTTTTATAAGTAAGTTTGTGTCTATTTTTCCTACCTTGCATTCACATATATACACATGTGTTTGTGTGAAAATTGCAATTGAAACTTATTTTCATATACATACATACATCTATTTTTACTCTCTTCGCTGCTCTTTGTCTCTGCTAATCACCGCAAACACTATTGTTTATTTTTAACAGTAATTTTTTCATCACTTATTGTGTGATATATATTTTTAAATTAATATTAACTTTAACCTACATTTGTATATGCATACATATGTATAAATGTATATGTTCGGTATTGATATGCTTTCTCAGCTGATCGCACTTTTGAATTGTTGCTGCTGTTTTTGTTTTATTTTTCTATTGTACAACATCAATTTTCAGGAATTCAACGCCACAACAGAGCTAAAGAATGCAATTAAATGAATTTAAATTTATTTTGTTATCTAATTTGCAATATGTAATTGGAAACTAAAGCGAAATAAATTTTGAAATACATACGAAAATTCTTTGTAAAAATTGAGCCTTTTATCAGTGATGTCCATGAACTGCTTTTCCGACGTATTTTCTGGCGCTTTCTAGCATTCTGCCAGGCTCTTCTTCATCTATTTTTTCCAAAAGGGAGGAGAAATCTTCTCTTCCTCTGCTTCCACCAGCGGATGCTCCGTCGAATACATTCAAAACTGGATTGATTTACACCCGCTGTCCCTTCATTCGCTGTGCTATGGTAATATCGTGGTAGCTCCTGTTGGCAAAAGTGATTGTCCGTTGGATTTTCATGTTGAAATTGTGTTTGGTGTTAATATTGGTAAAGAATTGTTTGGTGGGAAGATACTTCATCACCGAACTAATTGCTGTCCCTGCCACGAAGTTGAAGTTATGTAGACAAATAATGTTCTTCGGCACAATAGTATGAAAATTCAGTATCCAAGGCGATATATTCCCCAATGGTTTTGGGACTGATGAGCTTTGTGGTCGACTAAAGTACCAGACTACGGCTTAAAAAAAATCACTAAGCTAAATGGTAATCACTGGATGGTTGATTTTCCAGTGTTCCAGATGTGCATACATTCCGAAGACCTAAAGTCGACTCGTGTCGTGGCAAAAATTCGAATTCACAGCAAGGAATGCTCGCGCAAAATGAAAGAAATTTTTCTGCTGTAAGGAAGTGCAGCTAGAAGCATCTGTATAGAGAAAAATACAGATCCCAGCAAATACCATAAACGACGGATCAAAGAGCTGAGCGAGATATACAGTGACATAAATATGCATACATGGTTCAGCGAATTAAGAGACAGCGGCTACACCGGCTAGACCATGTCGTCAATATGAACAAAAATAATATTTTTTGGATATCCTTCGTCACAGTATCCGCAAGTGGAAGCAAAGGAGAAGGAAGATTCCCGTTGAAGAAATCAGGATTTTCTTGGATGACTCAGCTGGCGAAGCACGTGTTGTTCTTGTTGTCGCAGACCCGAAAATATTCTCCAAAGTAGGTTTTGGTGAATGTCTCGTCTCGGTTGGGTGGGTGAATAGCCTGCTATTTCGGTAGATAATTTTTTAAGTAGTAATTTTTTGGCCTTTGCCAAGTAAAAGCAACGCCAGTAAGAAAAATGGCACAAAACGCGTTCAACAACGCATTAAAGTTATTGAAATTCGTCATAAAAATTTCATCGAAAAATCATCTTTACTTTGAGGCCCATTTCCACATCGATGGCTTCGTCAATCAGCAAAAATATTGCAACTTAGACTAGCAAAATCCAAGATTTACCATTGAAAAGCCTCTCCATCCTCAAAGGGTGACTGTTTGGTGGGTTTTATGGTCCGGTAGGGTCATTGGACCAGACCTTTTCGAATAAGAAGCTGGCGTAATTGTGATGGTGAATGGATTGCGCTATGGAGAGATGATTAATGAGTTTTTACTTTAAATAAGCTACGTGTTACAAAAGCAACAAAACCATCGATCTTTTAAGGGAAAGTTACCTTGAAAATCAAAATAACACCTTTGAAAATTCGTTATATTAATTGCATATGCTCGTATGTACATATATAGCTAGTGATGACTTCTATTTTAAATATTTAAAGTTGTAAGTTATAAATTTTGTTTAAACTTTTCTTCATTTGAAACCTTCTTGCAACATTTTCTGTTTGTATATTTTCACGCGATACTTAAGTTCTCAGCTTATGGATACCAGTAAAAGAACCATAGAAAGTTATATTTCATTATGGACCATTTAAAAAAACAGTCACAGTTCACACTTAGTATTGCTTACATTTCATTTAATTTCATTTATTACTTACTGGCAAGTATGTGCTGTGACATAAATACGACTAGACATAATAAGCACATTTGTACGTGTACATACACGTATGTACATATATAATTGACGCTTTGTAACCTCTAAAGCGATTTTCGGCCGAGCTCCTCCTCCAATTTGCGGTTTTGCGTCTTGATGTTTTTCCAACAAATGGAGGGACCTACAGTTTATACTAAGACGCCTCCGAAAGGCTTATGGGTTTTTATGAGGAGCTTTTGATTTTCATGTAAGAAATGCACTCGGAGGGCTTGACATTCCCTGCCGAGAGGCGACCGCCATTAGAAAACTTAACTTAATTTTTTAAATTAATTTGCCATAACTTTTGGATGTTGGTCATACCAGGATTTGAACCTGGCCTTCCGAATGGCAGTACGCAATGCTAACCACTCGGCTACCGTGGCCGCCATATGTAGGTACATACTCGTATGTTTTCAATTGAGTATATGAACGCCAATATATGTATGTATGCATATGTGTGTATCGTGCTTTCACTCGTGACGAATAAAAGGATTGCCAACACTAATGCCGCAAGCACATTTATTTGTATGCACTATATATGTATGTACATATATATTATATATAATTCATATGTATTTATGTACATTGTATATTTGTTTATTCTATACGTATATCTACTCAACAAAATTGCTAAATAAGCAAACTCCTTCGTATACTTTTATTTTTTCTTTGTACATGTACATATATGGTGTTGTACGCTTGCACGCAGTCATTCCTATGTATTGTATGTGCCTTTGTGCTTATTCCACATTCAATTCAAGCTAAGCTCATGGCAATGCAACTTTATGTTTTGTACAAAAGTAGCTTTACTTAAACTTCTTTTCCACTTAAACCAATGACGTTGGACAGATAGTCAGTCAGTCATTCCTGCAGGCAGTTAGTTTAAAGAAATACTCTGATAGGATATACATATATATGTATGTATATACCTATATGTTTTTTTGCATTTTTATAAAAAAAATATATGTAATCTGTTATGCTTTAAAGATCCTTCTAGGAACAACCGTGGCCTCTAAGTAAGAATTTTCGAAGAGAGAGGACATTCCTTCTCAATTGACTACTCAGTCTTAAGTAGCACCTTTTGGAAAGCGCATTTTGACTAGTAAGTTACCAAAGTGTTTTCCGAATGAATCTATTGATTGAAGCGATGTGTGGGAAGTGGCACCGTCTTGTTGAAAGCAAATGTCGCTGAGATCACGACCTTCAATTTCAGGTATCAAATAGTCGGTTATCATGGCGCTATAATGGTCGCTATTGACGGTTACGTTCTCATCGGCATCATATTTGAAGAAATATGAACTGATGATTCCACCAGCCTACAAACCACACCAAACCGTTGTTTTGTGTAGATGAAATGGCAGCTCTCGAAACTCTTTAGCTTGTTCTTAATCTCAAATGTGTCAATTTTGCTTGTTTACATACCCATAGAGTCAGAAATGGGCCCCGTTGCTGAAAAAAGTTTGGCGCGAAAACGTCGGACCATCTTGGAACTTTTCAAGAACGCATAAAGCGAAGCGATGTCACTTGGAAAGATGGAGCGGCTTCAGTTCTTGCACAAGCTGCATTTTGCAGGCTTTCAGTTTAAGATGTCGACGTCAAATGAGCCAAGTTATTCCATACGTCAGTCCGAGTTACCCGAATCGACTTTCCACGATCTTCCTTTACACGCTCAGCTACGGGTCTCAAGATGGGTGATGATGTTGCGGATAGTACGCTCAGTAGGCGTATTATGTTGACCATAAGTTGAGCGGTCTTGAATGCTTCGATTAGTCGCCGCATCTTTTCATTGAATTCTCGAGCGTTGATCTTGTCAACCAGCTTCTCAAACTATACTAAAATAGGGATATCAATATAAGAGATTTTATAAAGTTTTTCAAGAGATTTGCTATCTGACTCAAAATGTTTTTCGATGAAGTATATTTTTGAAAAATCTAAATTGCGAACAGATGGAGGGAGGGAGGGAATGCGATTCTTAGTTTAAAAAAAAGGAACATTTTAGACTAAAATATATGTACCGTATATTCCTTAATTTTAAATAATGGGATTGAGTGAAAGTGTATATGTATATCTCAACTCATCGGTATGTCCTTTTTTGATACTCTTTTCCCCACAGGGCGTTTGCATATACTCACACATGTACATAGGTATATGTATGTAGCATCCCTCATACATCACTCAATTTCAATTCCTTGTCAACCATTTTTTTACCACAATTTCAAACTAACTTTTGGTTTGTGTCTGTGCTACTTGAGTATAAAGCGCACAATGCTACAACAACAAATGCAAACCACATCATTTGCAATGCTAGTATTTGAACAAATGATATACATATATTTATATTTATAAATATGAATGTATACGAGTATAGGTATAAATATGAATAATTATACATATTCAAGCAAGTGTCTGTACCATATATGCCAGTGAATTACGAGTTTGTGTGTATATATATCTGTGTGTGTGTGAGTGTATGAGCATATACATATGTATGTATATCCCCAAAGGATGCACACAAATGTCCTTTTCTTGTGTGTGGCCTGCTTTCAGTTCATTTATTAAAGCAAGTGGCGGTTTTGTTGTTGTTGTTGCTGTTGCTTTCGTTGGTATTATTATTATTGCTGCTTTTGTCTTAACGACTGCACGAGTATCTTAACGCTTTTGCGGTAGCATAAGTGCTTTTATATGTTTTCTTTGTTTGAAGGATGCGCGCGTTGGGCGGGTGGGCACGTTTTCTGTTGTGGCTAAGTAGTTTTGTGTGTGTATATATGTATGTGTGTATGTACAATAAGTATGACTATTCGTTTTCGACTGATTTTGCGGTGTGTCAAGTAGTATGACAACAACAACAACAATCACAACAACAACAACAGTAACAATGCTAACAACAATAGCTGCCGCACAAAAAAAGGCATAAAAAGATAAGTGTTCACACCAAAACTTCTTATTGCTGTCGTATTGTTCGCCTTGTTGTTGTTGCTGTTGCCACCGCCGCGGTCGCTACCAATCTCTCTCAATGCACACTTATTTCAATTATTTTGTTTTTTCTTGTCTACTGTGCTTTTGTTTTTGCTATTGCTGCAATAAAGTGCAGATAACTTGCGCTACGCAGCATCCATTCGGGTACACTTGTGCATGTGTGCGTGTGTGTATGTGTGCAGTGGGAAAATAAAGTCATTAGGCAAGTTGTTGCACATACGCACTCGTAAAATGCGGCGCTTAGTGAGTCTTTTTGCTTTTGCACGTCTCTCCCTCTCTCCCACTCACTCACTCACTCACTCACTTACTCGCTGATTCGTTCACTTCAAATATACCGCATTTTAAAAACAGTTTTACGTTTTGTTGTTGGTTAACCACAACACAAGAGTGTACCGCGTTTAAATTGCTCTTAGTACTTTTTTGCTTTGTTTCATTTTATTTTTATTTTTGTTTTTATTTTTATATTTTTTAACTACACTTCTGTGCCATGGAAAAGTTTGTTGCAAGTTGTTGGCATCGTAGCTGTTATTGTTGTTGCTCTTGTTGTTGTTGTTATTGTACCTTACATAGCATTTATTTGTGTATGCATCCAATTGTGTTGTAGTAGTGGGGTTAATTTTTCTTGGAAACTCTCAATTGAGTTGAAACTTTTCCCTGGCAAGTTATTGTCGTCCTGTCAGTGTCAGTGCGGATGAATTTGGTCACAGCTTGATCGCGCTTAGATTTATTATGGCAACCAGTAGCAGGGAGTGCATTAAGTACTACACATTTATTTAGCAAGTGGATTTTAGTATTCAAGTATGGGATATGTATGCATGTAGACATGTGTATACAAACGTTCTTGAGTGTGATGGAATTAAAGTATAGAATTTCTTGGAAGTGATGGGATTAAAGTATAAAATATTTAATCTAAAAAAATTCAACTGTTTGGGGATTTTCTTAAAAGTTGGCAATTTTTATTCATTATTTTTTTATTTTATTTTCATTTTTTATTTATTATTTATTATTTATTATTAAATATTTCATATCATAAAACTTGCCGTTCGTTCTTAGGTTTTCAGCGTACATATTACCTTATGGTCACTAAAGTCGTTGTTACTTTTTTTTTATCTTTTTATATTTTCTATAAAATTTATTTAAAGTTTCTTAAAAATAATTGTCAAGAGAATTCTAATGTTTTGCACTCAAACTTGCTGATTATGGCTACTGCAATACCCTAAAGTTCGAAATTATGAATAATAAGATGTTTGTTCTCAGACAATATAAATTATCTTAAAATATCGACTGAATCACCGTTAGTACTTCAATTTTTTTTCAATTACTTGAATTTTTGAAATGTAAGGAAGCATCTCGGTGTTATCCTTGGTTAAAAACTTAACTGGCTGTTAATTTGGAATACCTGCCGAGGAGCTTTTGCGCCAAAATGGTGGCTACGACCTCAGTTATTGACTATTGTTGTATTGGCTTTACATAAGTGTCGTAAAACCTATTCGAACATACGGAGCGCTAGTGTGCTGGGGGACATTAAAAAAGAATTGTCTGCTTAGTATATCAGGTGCGATGAGAACTAACTCATAAAAGTGATGTATGAAGTAGCTGCCTAAATGTTCTGCTCAGTTAGTCCCCAAACTGTGAAGCATATGATGGCATACAGAATAATATATCAGATCTTGAGTCGAATGTACAATGAGATTGTGGGCATTACTGAAGATATGAAAGTTTATCAGGTTTATTGTAGCGACAACTAAAGCAGTTAAGTACGTCAAAACAAAATTCAATTGCTTTAGAATATGGAAATAGGCGAAACACAGTGAATATCATACGAATATAGAAGGCAATCAAAAGGCGGACGAATAACTCGGGGTAAGACCATCGACTGCCTCAGGCCTTCTTGTTTAAAACAGTGAACCAAAGAGGAACATTTAAATTTTGGAACTCTTCTGACGTAGGACGTACTAAACTATTGTGGAGCAGCTTGTATGGTAGACAGACCAAACTGTTACTTGCATCAAGAAAAGAGAACTTAGCATGATTGTGAGTATACTAACGAGGTATCATCTCCGTAAGCTATATAAAGTGGAATCGGATGCATGCAGGTGTATAGAGGATGACGATGTTCCCAGATCTAACTTCTCGAAAGAGGGCATGCTTGGTTGGAAGAAACTTGAAAATTTATAAAATAGAGTGAAATTTTCGCCAATGCTTAGTAGGCTTAGGTGCCGCTGTTTGCGGTCAAGTCCTCAAACTTTCTATTTCGACCAACCAACTTATTAACAAAGTCGACAGCGTTTTGGCTGACAAAAATTGTCAATTGAGTAGAACATTTAGAGCACTTATGACCAAAATCAATAATTTTTTGATCGAAACATAAATTTTACAAAAGTAGGAATTTAATTTTTGGAACATATCCTAAAATTTGAGGGTGATATTTTTAATTATTTCATAATATATGCGTATAGTAGACAACAAAAAAAGAACACGTACTTTAATAAAAAAAATTGTTAAAAATTGGGAAGGGTCGTTGACATAAAAAAAAATTTGACGAATAAAGCCCCATGCCTTGAAGTATAGTGCCTAGATCCTAAATTCAGTCCATTGATTATTATATTAAAAATGCAAGAAATCTGTTATAAAGGAATATAAAGTAAATTAATAATATTAGTAGTTAATTCTCATTAACCGACTGAGAAGTTCAGATATATGTGTGTACATACCATATATGCTCTAAGTTATTAACAGCATCGATACACAAAAAATAAAAGAAAATATATTTCAAATACCGTTAAAATGGCAAAACAATTGGATATTTCCGTGCTAAAAAATTTTGGTGATTCAGAGCAGAGGTAATCGCCATGCACTTCTTGTCTTTTCTCAGATTGAAATTTAATTCACTTTTAGAATATTCCCCTCAGTTGACTAAATGTTGCTCATACGACATGGCAAACCTCTTATTTTTATCTAAATTTTTTTTAATTTAAACCTCAGATAAATTGGTGGAGAATGGTTAAGATGAATAGTTATTTGAAGAAAAGAAAAGAAATTACTGTAATTAAATTCATTCACATCAAAATATTTCTAATAAAAAATAAATTTTTCTCTTTCTTTACAGGTAAGTCTTAATATAATATCAAAGCTATTGTGAAAATGTGTAAGTCTAAAATAATCTATAACTAAATATGTATATAAATATAGCGAACTTTTTGTAAAACTCTAAGTGTATTGGATTCTCTTTGGTTTTAAGCTTTTCAAGATAAAATCTGCTTAAGTTAGCAGAAATATGAAAAGTACTAACAAATGTTTGTAAGGCGGAAATTTATTTTGATTATGTAAGAAAAGTTATATTTAATATATTTCAGAATAGTTTGGACCATTTAATAGAATAGCAGGGAGTACTAAATTGGGCATCGGTGACCAGCTAAGCATTGTTAGCCCTCAAAATTTTGTTATTCCAGTTAGATTTGAAGGTCTAATTATTTTATCCAGGATTGGACTGAAGTAGTTAAACGAAAGAGAGACACCTTGTCTGAAGTGTATTTTTACCTAGCAGCTCAACTCTGGCGACTTTTTGTTTGTTCTCACCGTCAGTTAAGACAGCCATATTAGTTTTGTGGAAGTATTGAGCTCAGACGTAGCAGCATAAAGTTAGCTTTCTTCGTGCTTTAAGGCAGCATTAAATCGACAAGTAGGTGGTGAATGTCTGATCTGAACTGACAATGATAAGATCCAATCAGCTCGTTGTCAAACTTTCTAATTACATAATTTAAATTGAATATTTTCCACTTTTAAATTAAATATTTTCAATAAGCATTCACCCTTCTAAGCCGAATAGGCTAAAAAAAATAACACTTTCCAATTAACTTTTAACAAAAACTAAATTAGAATTTCTACGAATTTCTTGAAATTTGTATTTGCATCTCGTCCGTGACGATTGAGATAACAAAAACCATAAATATTTCAATATTTCACTTTAGTTATTTGCCAAAGGCCACGAAAAAGGAAAGCAAATACTTGAGACCTGACTTTGCATTTAATTTGCAACTTCAACTCGGCACACTGAAATTTATTCTACAATTTGAAATAAACATACGTACTATGTATATACAAATATATTTTAGTTTCAGTTTATATAAACAAAAAGAAAGCAAACTGTAAATAAACTCTAAACAGCTAGGCAGTCAGGCAATGAGTGCGCCAAGAGTAAGCTGAAGAGTGTTGGAAGTTGAAAAGGAGAAAAAAATTAAAAATATTTAAAACCGCGCGGGAAAAACGTACATTCATGTGTACGCATAAAGTAGCAACGACTAACCGACAAACCACGAAAAACACAACGGCACATACATACATAGATAAAAGTGCAGACATGGCGAAATATGCGCGTTGTGGGCGTTGTGGTGGTTGCTTTTGAGATGCCAGCTTTTGACTCAATAGGTGTGTGTGTTTGTGTATGCTTACCTTGTTGCTGTGACAAAACAATGTGTCCACAAAACCAAAAACATACATACAAATAAACTAAAAACAAAATACGTCTGTATGTGTAAATGTAAATGGTTTTTATATCAAGATTATGTATTGCGCCGCCTGGACATTATCTAAATCCTCATCTCATCCGCTAGCGAAGCTCGCAGTAAATTTGCAGCCCTACAGTGTTACAGCGGAGTAATGGCAACATATATATCTTTGGGTTTTTGTTGGTTTTTTTGGTAAGTTCACCGGTCACGCAGCAGTGGAACTTTGTAAGCTGATCTTGGTCCTTTGATAGGCTAAAATATGCAAAAATATAAACAACTGCAAGCATAATGGTGGCCGCAGCAGCAGAAACATCAGCAGTTCATAGTAACTAGAATTATATTTTACAATAACAACACGTCTGGCTACATAAAATTACACCACAGTGGGGGAGGTAAAGACCGACGTTGTTTGTTGGTAGCCACCAATGGTCGATGGGGTTGGTGCTGGTGGAGTAGGAGCGAGTTAGTTAAAGCTCAGCGGGAGCGATTGGTTGATTGAGATACCTCGATGTTGGTGTTCGTTGTATTTTTACTCTGTAGCACTGTAGGCGCTGCTGGCGTCGTCAGTGGTTCAGTGTTTGCATACAAATTAAAAGCTGCACACAATTTATTTACTTATTTGCATATACTATAGATAAATAAATTTTCTTTAGAGTAGTTACTTTTATGCTATGTTAGTATATATGTATGTGTAAGTTTTGATAGCTCGCTTTTGCTTATTTACTACTTATTTTCTTGTTGGGCAACCGGTTAACTTCCCTGTATTTATTGTTGTTTTATAACGTCCGAGAAGTTGTTTGTTTGTGGTTAAAGGTGGCACATTTTAATTAGTATGTCAGTTATTATACACGAATATATGGCAGGTAGATCTTACAACCGTGCTTGCAATTCAAATTAGCAAACGTTTATAGTGAAATAAATCAAATCGACTATTTTTCAAATGAAAAATCTTAAAAAAAAATAATTTAATTTAACTTCACTAAATTAGTTTAACTAAATATAATATAATATGCATAATATAATATAAAGAAAACCCATTATCGAACTACTATCACACTCAATTCAGTTCAATTCAATATAAATTAGTACAATACTAATCCATTATTTAACGTGTAGGTTAATATCATATAATTTGGTAATTTTATTTGTTAATATTTTATGCAATTCATTTAATCTATTAAATTTTTTTATTTATTTTTAAATTCTATTTATTTCATGATGTCTGACTTTATCGTTTTAATTTTATTTAATTGTATAATATTTAACCTTTTATATTTGATTTTAATAACGGAGTTTAATTCAATTTATATTTTTTATTTAATTTCTTTAAATTATTTTAGTTAATTTAGTTCTATTTAAATAAATTTTTTTTATTTCATATTTTCTTTCCATTACTTAATTAAATTTTTTAATACTTTATATTATTTATTAAATAGGACTTCATTTCATTTAAATTTCTTTTTTATATTTTTTTTAATTTCTTTTACTTTTTAATTTTATTACATTTTAATATAATATTATTTTACAGTAATAATTTTAATTTTATTTTATTTTTGTGTTTATTAAATTATTTTTATATACGAGTATATTTTATTATTTATTTATTTCAGTCATATTTAAATAATTTTTTTGATATTATCTTTCCATTAATTAGTTAAATTTTTTAATGTTTTATATTATTTATTAAATGGAACTTCATTTTATTTCAATTTTTGTTTGATACTTTTATTTAGTTTCTTTTGATTTTTTATTTTATTACATTTTAATATAATATTATTTTACACAAATTATTTTAATTGTTTTTTTATTTTTCTTTTCATTAAATTATATTTATATATTTTTGTACTATTTATTTATTTTAGTCATATGGAAAAAATTTAATTTTAAATATTTTATATTATATTTTTTAATATATCATACTTTACTTTATTTTTATAAATACAATTTAATTGAAAGAAATGTTTTTATTATTTTTTATATTATTTGGTTTTCTTTTGTTTAAGTTTAATTTATTTAAATTTTTTATTTAATTAGCTTTAATTTATTTTATTTCGTTTTATTTGTTACTTTTATTTTTTTATATTTATATTTACTTTTTATTATTTAATCATATACATTAAATGGCGATATGACTGCTATTAAGTTTAGACCATTTTGTACGAATTGAGCAATTAAATTTTTCAGGTCATGTGCTGTTATGTGTAGAAATATCATTTTCTAACTTGAAACCGGACCGAATCTCAGGTTAAGGGACCTTTGGGTCTAAAGTGCAGTTTCTTTGAATTTCCGTACAATAATAAAAAAATAAGTATTTCCTGGTTTTTTTGATAGAGTGAGTTTTGCAAATGTCCTTTCTCCCAATGGAGCATTTAAATCAGGGTTTGACTTGCTTTCGAGCCTATGCACTAGAAGTGAGATTAATTTAAATGTCCGCTGAAACCATCTTGGTGTTCATATTTCTGTCCGTACGGAGAGCTCCTGGTGAGGTAATCTAGTCAATTTCATCATATGCCAAGCAAAAAGTAAGTGCTCGTTATCGCAGAAACTCTGATCTCTTACAAGTTAGATCAGCTGCAGCTCATAAGCCAACGATTTCAGAAAATAGTATGGTACGCATTCAAAACTGCTATGTCAAGTACATTTGGCCATCTATGTATTTATTTTGTGTTTTGCATTGTAGGTTTCCTAAAAAAGATGAGACATAATGAATTATAAGTGAACAAAATAATATGTTAAATTGTACTTTAAAACCATCCCCTCTCATCAACTACAGCCATCTTGTACATTGTACTGATTAATATCGTCGCTTTGTTTTTGTGACTGATGATACCAGTGTTGCAATATTATTGAATGAAAGTAAAGTGGTACAAAGTGAGTTTTTTGACTGTCAGTAATTTTCGGACTCTTCCAACATATATTGGCTTTCTTGTTTCTTTCAATATATTTTTTTTTACCAACTCAAAATTTATATTTTGCTCCTTCGTTCAAGTCCAATACAGCCCATTCTGCTTGGTTCTTTTCAGACTTTGCTTTTCTGGGTTTACCCTGATATGGTTGTATTTTCTATACGCAGCCCGTCTTTGAGCTCACCAATATCCGAAATTTCTAACCATACTGGATCGCGTAGACTGTCGAAATGAACACCGGCCTCGAAATCAAACAAATTACTTTTTAAATATCAAATTTTCGTAACAAATATAAAATATTAAAAAAAGCTCTTGCCAATGGTCCAAAAGTTGACGAAGGGAAGCAAATTTGCCACCACTTTGTATTTGCCGTCGACTGGAAACATTACCAGAACGGAGCGAACTAGTAATCATATGGAGAGTATCCTTAGATATAATTGGTCGAAAATCCGCTTCAGAAATAGGTCGATTTTATTACGATTTTCGAAGTTTTTTCTCAGGGTTACAGATCAGCCATCAAGCACATAAATAATATATTACTTTTTACTTAAAAGAATTCGGCATGACCGAAAACGGCTTTTTCTATATTTAAATTTTAATTTTAGTTAGATTAATTTGCTTTAGTTTATTTTATTTTATTTATTTATGATTGGTTTTATTCCCTTTCCTGTAATTCAACTTTAATATTTTAACTTATTTTTTATTTATTTTAATTTCACTTTATTTTATTTACGTGAATTTATTTTACTTTATTTGATCTTGTTTTATTTTATTTATTTCTATAATGAAATAGTAAAGCCGAAACAGGTGGAAGGCCACTAAAAAGTGTCCACAAAAAAAATATTAATAAAAGTTATTTTCAACTTTTCACTTTAATTATTCGAATTGGCATTTATTTGCATTTATTCCATTGCTGTTTTTTGATTGTTGTTTTTTTTATCCATTTGTATTGTGCTCCATGGTAAATCTCCCACTGATTTAGCACAAATCAAAGTTCTAATTGGATTTAGTAGTAAATAAAAAGTGTTAAAGCCAGAGAAGAAAATAGCTCTAATGGGATGCAAAGTTGCAACGGACAAAGAAAGTTGAAATAACAAAAACAAAGAAGAAGAAGAACGGATTATCCGAATAGCATAAAAGAATAAGAGCAGAAAAGAGAAAATACGCTAAAAGCTTGTGGCCAACGAAGAAGAGATAAATGCACTCAGCGGTAACATAAATGTATAGAAGGATGCAAAATATGAATTCAAATTGCATAAAATAAATAAATATAAGGAAGGCGTGGCTACTATATATGAGTGCACGGTGGAAAACTATTATTGTTTTTCTTAAATTTTTTAAGTGAATATAATTGAAATATTGTTGAAAATTAAATGTGAATGGAAAAAAAATAAAGTTAAAAAAATAAGTTAATTAACTTTTTGGATATAAAAAATATTGTAGAATATAAAATAAAATTTTCTTTGCACTTTAGATTTTTGCATAAACAAAAATATCAACTTAATAAACAGCCTAAAAATAAAATAAATCTATTATTGGTATATATAATATTATTGTAGGGGAACAAATTTCATTATGCAGTTTTTGTTATATAAAAATGACAAAAAAATATTTTTATAACTATTATAGAACAGGAAAATTTTTTAAATTTTAATTTAATTTTAGTGGTTGAATAGTGTATGAAGGATGCAATAAAAAGAGTATTTTCCAATCGACCATATTGTTGTATAGAATCTGCTGCTGGATATTGTTATTGTGGAAATAACAATGGAAGCAATCAGTTTTAAATACATATTTTTGTGTCTGAAAATATACATACAAACACACAAACAATTATATTGTTTGTATTTTCATTTGGTGCTAACAAAAACAAAAAAAAAGAATACAATACTTACACTTGCGCAGAAAAAAAAAACAGTAAAAAAAAAAATAAAAAGAAATAAAACACAATTGGAGAAGCGTAATTAGAATTAAAATATAGACCGCAATCTAGATTCGTATCAATGCGCTTATTCTTCAGTAACTTCTACTATTACTCCAATTCACTTCACAATACTCTGCTCTCCTCCTCCTCCTCCTCCGCCTCCTCCTCTCCAACAGTTTTTTTTTCATTCCCATTGCATTGTACTATAGCCTCTCATAGCACTCCAAGCTAAGTGCGCTCTATTATTCGCTAGCGTAATAAATGCAACTTGGACTCCAGCTATGAGGAAACAACAACAAAGCGCCAAAAGTAATAATAGCAGCAAAGATAAAATACCATGACTATTGTCTCGAAGCGCCACCACGGATATGGTAAGCCATCGCGTAAAGCCAATGAAGAATTTGCATGAAAAATTACAAAAAAAAAATAAAATAAAGAAAGAAATGCTGCTGCAGGCAACTTCAACACCGTCATCGCCAAAAAACTATTAGAGAAATTGCGGTAAAAGCGGGGAATTATAGTTTATTGTTACTTTTGGTGTCATTGTAATCTGTACGAATTCTTTCCAATAATTTCATGCCTACACATATTTTAGTATATTTCATTTCATATATGTATATGCAGTATGTATGTTAATCGGTGCAAGTCTTCGTTTCAAATGCCTGTCCCATGAGACTGCCCCAGGCAAAACAAGAATTACAATTTTTGGTCTATATGTATGTACACGTATGTGTAGTGAATCCTATGACCAATTCTAGTGTAAACTTGTAGGAGCTTATGCATCATAGAAAAACATACACACATGGAAAAGCATATGTGTTCTGCGAGAATTTATGCAATTTTATTAAATGTGCAAAGAGTGAAAAGAAATCTCAGAACAAAAGGCAAACAATGACAATTATTAGACAATCTAGGGTTTCATTTATATGCTAATACAACTGTGTTTGTACGAATGTGTGTGTGTGGTGCTTGCAAACTAGATTAAATTTTTTCTTTATTTATATACCAACTGGCTCTATTACATTGTTACTATCTTTGGGAGGGAGTTTTCCATGAAATAATAATTAAAATCAGACTAGTAAAATACTAGTCCTTTGGAACATAACAAATTACCATTCCAAAAAAGTAAAAAAAAAAAACAAAACCAATTTCCCTAAACTGTATGATGTTGGACAAAATTAACTTTTCGCTTGAGTCTATTAATCCCATTAATATCCTGTTATATGTACATCAGGTCAAGTAAAAGGTTATTCATTAAAGCTTTAGTAACCCAAATTTAGGTAGCTGAAAATATGAGTATTGTTTGTGGTCCTGACACTGTAGCAGTCAGTCATGCACGATTATGGTCTCATCGATTTCATTCCAGTAATTTTGATGTAAGAGATGCTCCACGGTTTTAAAGGCCAATTGCCGAAAATTTCGATAAAGCAATGGCAACCACCGAGTCTGGTCATCGAACGAGTACTGTTTCTAGACGCTAGAAATTGCAGAAAACACAGTTTGGAATCATTTGAAAAATGCTGAATACCCAAAGAATGAAAGCCTCATGGACCGAATTTCTAACTGTGAAACTCTGCTGAATCCTAACAAAATCGAAACATTTCTGAAACGAATAGTCACTGAAGATTAATGATGAAAAGTAGGTCACTTAGAGCAACGGCAAACGAAAGTAATCGTGGTCGAAGAGCAATGAGTCAACACAAATGGTCTGCAAGCCAGGATTGACGCCCAGAGAGGTTTTGTTGTATATTTGTTGGGATTGACAGGGATTTGCACTGTCAGTAATCGTTAAGTAAGACGCCCAGCTTTGGCCAACAGAATGCAAATTGTGCTTCATAAAAACAACGCCAGAGCAGTCACATTGGTAGTGACTCGCCAGAAGCGCCGAGAGCTTGGTTAGAAGGTCTTTTATTTACCTTATTGTCCGGGTTTTTTACCAAATGTTCCTTTCTATGACAAATGATTTGGCTAGTGAAGAATTGGTGTCAAGCCCATGAAAATCGATTGACCAAATTTTTGCCAATAAAAGTCAGGGTTTCTATGATAGAAGCTCTCTATACTTTAGATCCAACCCTTATTGACCCACTCGGTCTACCCTATCTTTAAAACTTTATCATTTTGATTCAGCTAATTGATTTTTTGATGCAAAATCGTTAATTTTTTCACATTCTTTTAGTTACCTTTCTTCATCTTTTTTCATTAGCAAAAGCAATTTCGATATCGGAAAGCTCACTTGCTTCATCACTGCTTTCCGAAAACTCAATCGATCGGGTCTAAACTCATTTAAATAAGACCCAGTCAGTGCATTGATACAAATAACCAGATCAAAAAAGTTTTCATCACAGACCTTAACAATCCCTAGATAGTATATATTTTTGTGTTATTATTATATTGTCATATAAATAATAAATAAATGACTTTTTTTCATAAGCAAAAATTAAAAAAAGAAAATAAAGAAATAAACAGATAAAAAATTACAACAAAAAAGAATCACCAAAGAAGAACATATGAAAGTGCATCTACTTGGCTTCCAGTAATTTGAACGAGACTTGGTTGCTGACAATATTTTAGCAAATATAAAAGCAAATAGCATTTCATGTACCAATTGCAATATTATATTGAGTCATAAATAAGTGCATATGTGTTTATGTTTGTATACTTATTCCTAGCATTGCGTTGGCAGTAGAGAAAGCAACTGCAGTACTTGTCCATATATTGTATATTTGATTGTGTGATTGTGTGAACGCGTGCAAGTGCACGTGCAAAGCGAAATAACCTTTGCTTTTGGTAAACCTATTTGAAATTCATAGAAATAGAAATCGAAAATGTAATACCACATTTCTTGCATTTTTTATTTCACAAGAGAATGTTATGGCTGAAGTTGCAGATGAAATTCGAGGAAAGACTGGAACCAACATTATGAAAAAATTTCGTTAAAATACTGCAGCTGCTGCTACAGTGGAATCTGGAAAAACAAACTTTGATAGATATATGTATAGTTTTTGTTATGTGTGCATATAAATTGCAGCTTAGAGTTGCGCACCCATACAGCCCCATGTATAGCTTTGCAGTGCAACCTGGTGATATGATGCTTATTTTCTAAAATTTCTATTTTTTAACTCCATTTTACATTTTATTTTATTTATCTATTTATTATATCCATGCAAAAAAACCTAAGTTATTTTACAGTGTAAAGAGAAATTGGAAAGTTCATCAATGATAATGAATTTTTAAGCTTGGCAAGACACAAAAATATCAATTTGCTTATTTTAATTTTGATGATTTAAAAACTCTAAATTATATTATTTCTTTGTTCATTTATACTTCCAATTATTCAACTTTGAGCCCAAGTAAATTATATATTTTAAATATACAGAATTTAACATAGCAAAATCTCATATGGAGCCCATAACCCAAAACTCTATGAACCCTAGCTGACTTGCTAGATAAAGTGAGGAGTATCACGTCTCGATGTACATAAGAAAGTACGCTAGACAATTTGGCAATTTTAGAGAAAAATTTCGCTATATCTGATATTGAAAATATTAATATCGAACAAAAATAATACAGTTTTCAAAATACTAATGTTAGTATGGACTCCATACATTTTAATTTATTTTAATTTCATTTAATTTAATTTAATTTTTCTAAATAAACTTAATATAATTTAATTTTATTATATCATTCAATTTTATTATATTATATTATATTTTATTTTATTTTATTTTATTTTATTTTATTTTATTTTATTTTATTTTATTTTATTTTATTTTATTTTATTTTATTTTATTTTATTTTATTTTATTTTATTTTATTTTATTTTATTTTATTTTATTTTATTTTATTTTATTTTATTTTATTTTATTTTATTTTATTTTATTTTATTTTATTTTATTTTATTTTATTTTATTTTATTTTATTTTATTTTATTTTATTTTATTTTATTTTATTTTATTTTATTTCAGTTTATTTTATTTTACTTTATTTAATTTAATTTAATTTTATTTTTTTATTTTAATTTAATTTAAATATTTAAATTAAATTAAACTAAATATGATTTTATTTTAATTTATTTTATTTTATTTTATTTTTTATCTTTTTTAGCTTTGCGTTGGTTTTTCTTATTTAGTTTGATTTTAGTTATATTTTTATTATAAAAATTTAATATTTCTTTATTTCCTTATTTATTATTTAATAATATTCCAATATTTTTACCGAAATTACTTTAATTTTTTGTTTTTTTATTCATTTGGCGTTTTAGTTCTTTTGTTTACTTTAATATAGTTTTATTTACTTTAGATTTTGTTGTTATGATTTTATTCCCTTTACTTTAAATACAAGTTTTTTAATTTTGTTCCTTAGTCAGTGTTTTCTATCGCAATCCCTGTGAGTAATAATTAATCTTAAAATGTTACTCATACGCCACGGTGTAATATTGGCTTTAACGACAAGTATTGTATAATGCTTGTGATTGACGATTGCTCTGGTTGACTAACTTGAGGAAAAAAATTTCACTTAAACAAAATGTGTAAAGCAAGCAGAGTTTTTGTATTGTACATAGGTATTTACAAATACCTCGATATACATATGTATATTGCTATGCAAACTGCAAAGCACACATAAGTTCATACAAAAATGCTGGAGAACAGTAGCTTCAAATATGACTTAGACAATCACTCAAACAAACAATCACTCATGCATACATACGCACACATATATTTATTTCCGTTTCTCTATGTATGTAGCCATACAACGGCCATTCATTCATTTATTTGACGGCAAACGCATACAAATCTTTTCATTCGTTGCCTTTTCATGTTGGCAATGCCAAACGAATATATATTTTTTTTGCTTTTTGTTTCTCTGTTGCTCACAAACGCATTGCATTGATTTGCTAGCACGTTTTTACGCAGCTGGAATTTGGTTTACAAAAACAATGCTCTACTCAATTTGTTGTTGTTGTTATCACAACCATTCACGGGAAACTAGCTGAGCCCCTCATGAACCAACCGACAACGCAGACACACTACTCAATGTCCAGTGAGGCCACACCGATTGACGTCCCCTGACAGCTGTGACAAACGAACGAGCGCAGAACGAAGCAAAGAAAAAAAACAAGCAAAATACAAAGCCAGAGTTGCTACCAAAAATCAGAGCATGAATGGGGAATGGAAAAAGCGTTGCGAAGAATAACAGCATTTCGAAGCTGTGGCCGAGGAAAGAACTTGCCGAATTCAAAGAGAAAAATAGCAGAGCATCCTGTAGATGTATTCACAAAAAATAAATAATAAATGACTAAAAAGATAAACACGGAGAATACGTTTTCATATATGAAAGTAGATATGCATTTCTAAATAAAAAGTGTACATATACATTTATATGTATTTATATTCAATAGAGTTAACTAGCTAAATTCTTGTCCTCTCTTTGAGTTCAGATCTTTTTTTTCTATTTTTATCTCTCAATAGTTATGCGGTCAAGGTGTCCCTTCAGCTTTCAATTTTCTTTATTTCACGGAGGTTAGCCACTGGTTCAACCTAAGCATTTTCGAGTATCATACGATTGTGGAGTACTTGAAGTGCATTGACTAGAGGAGTTCAAAATGCGTAGAGCAAATAACCGAAGGGCCTTATGACATTTGCTAGTGTGCGTCTGCTGTGTTTCCGGCAACGGGATGGTGTCCGTCATATGTGAAGTTTTGGACACGCACTGATGGCATTTTTCCCTTCTTTTTGTATATGTGTGTGTCATGTGGTTGCCTTAAATGGTTATCACTATTGACACTGTTATTGTCACGTTTGGAGTATTGAACTATGTGGTGTGCCACTTACAAAAGTATACGCTTTTATCAGCTTCATTATTGTCATTTCGATTCTTGCGTTTCTGTCGTTGAAGAGGCAATTTGTGTCTTCTTTTTAAAACTATATTTGTTCTGTGCTGATAGTGCTGATGTTTTAATTCATTTCTTCCATCATAACTAAATTTAAAAATATGGATAATAAAAATACTTAGAAGAAAAGAGATGTGAATGGGTACTTAATATATAAAAGAATGATCGAGATATATTCTATTCCCGTGTACACGCATGGCTAGAGCTTGGATATTATTGAAAATATAATATATCAATCGATGTAGAGCCTGACATATCCTGTCAAAGATTTTGTTTTCTCCTGGGTCCGCTACAATCAACCGATTTTTTTTTGAAAATGATATCTGAAAAAGAGCAACGTTTAGATTTTGGTAGAGATTGTCTATATGGGTACTTATCAATACTTGGGTTTCTGCAGCAGGCGTTTTAGTTTGTTTTATGGAATTTAATCTTATATGGAAACTGCAAAAGACAAAAGCTTGCTGTTCTATAATTTCTTTGCTTTTACTTCAGCCGTGATAACAGCAAGAAGTACAGAGGGTGATTTTCTTCATTTTGGATTTTTCAAATATCGCCTCAAAGTATTTGGGATATAAAATTCATTTCGTCGAGTGCTTGGCGAAAACAGAGTAAGCTTCAAAATTTTTAGCTCGCTGAGAAATAAGCACCACTTTCATGAAATTTGTTGTCATAATTCAAGTGGATATTTGATG
Source organism: Ceratitis rosa (assembly GCA_037013455.1). NCBI lineage: Eukaryota > Metazoa > Arthropoda > Insecta > Diptera > Tephritidae > Ceratitis > Ceratitis rosa. The sequence continues at coordinate 11,371,631 of JAWMAG010000008.1, read as the reverse complement.
AGTCAATACTAAGGAAAAGACTAAGCCTGTACTTTGACTGTTTGGAAGAAATTAAAAAGAAATTAAAAATAGTGGATATTCAATACTTTTACTTTATGAAAAGTAATTTTTGTTTTATAGAGAAAAGAGCTTAAATAGTTTTTACACATTTTTATATATAATTTCCCATAGGTCCTAGGTGTTATATAAGACCTCGAAAATAGAATTACTTATTTTTATTACAATATTTATTTTTGTATCATATTTAATAATGTAAGCAATCCGCATACCAAGAAATTTCTAATATTCTATTTTTTAAATGAATATAAAATTTGCGAAATCTCAAAAATTTTTTATATGGAAAAAATTAACCAAATTTAATTTTATCTCTTCATCTTTTCAGGTAAGTGGAAAGAAACTTGTTTCGCCTATCAAGTAACGATATATGTACATATGTAAGTTCATTACAATTATTGTCACTTAGATAAGAAGACAAATTTAAATATAAAAATAAATTATTAAGACTGAAGTCTAAAGTTCTACGTAGACTACGAAACACTTTTGCCACTCTTATTGAGGTATCTTCAAAACACCCACACATTCAAATGCTGTTTACTTTTGGGCTTATATGCGTAAATCCATGACTCAGCACTCATTGTGATTTTGTAGAGATATTTCTCTAGACCACGCGAGCCTCTTTTTGATCGATTGACAAATTGTGTGGGGTCCACTAGTGTCTACTACTATCTCAATTTTACGATAGATCACATCACGATCTTGCAATATCAGTTTATGCACAGCAACAATAGTTTCCGGAAGAAAAGCTTACTTTGGACGAACTTCACGAATTTCTTCTTCGTCGCCTAAAATTGTATTAAGCTCGTCGGTGCACTTTACGATAAAGTAAAGATCAGTGGCCAGTTTTCAATACTTGGGTTGCCAAAACTCGAAATATAAAAGGCGAAGGTGGTCCCACATAGTGCTAACTTTCCATATTAACTGAAATTGTTTTGAAAAGTTCTTATGTGTGAGTACCAAAACACTTTAGATACAAAATGGCAAAAATAAGAAATTTAATTTCATTGGTGATTCCAAAACAGAATGAATTTAAAATTAAATATTTGTTTTTTATTTTCCTTACACTTCTTCCTTTTATACAATTTGTTATGTGGCCAAACCAATTAGGGCAAAAATTTCGTACCGCGCCGCAGCACGCACTTTTCCTACCACTATCAAAAAAATAATAAATAACATGCGCTGTTAACTCGTTGGATTCGATTCGCTTTTACCCTCTTCTTCTCCCTTTCCGTTTTATGCACAATTTCCCTTAATTTTTAACTGAAACTTCAGCAAGTGGCAACAATAATAGTGTTGATTGCGTTGACTGACCAACAGTTAAAAAATGAAAACGGAATCGTATGGCACAACTAACATCAACACGATGAGAGTGAGCAGGGATTGAGTTAGCCACAGCCGAAAAAATAAACACTTTTACTACAAAACTTTAGCATACAAACAAAACAACACATAATACAAACAGAAATTCAGAAAAAAGGTCACTTAATGTACAAACTACAAGTTCCAATCCATATTAAGTCCGACCCAATTTGGAAAAAGGATTTTTTGGTGAAAAATTACGATGCATTCGAGCATAAAAATGGGCATCACTGTGCTTTAACACGAGTTAAGTTTTTTTGCCTGCCCCAAAAAAAAGGATGATATCTACATTTATATAATAATAGCAATTGAAGAAATGTGCGCTGTGCATGTGTTGGTGAGGTGCAGTGTGGTTCATGGGAAATGAACGGGAAGTATGCCACATGTCATGCGGAAGGAAACTGCTGTTATGTACTGTCTTATTAGTGAACTTGATGTTCAGCATTTTTCTTCACCGGCCTCTAACAGTCAATTACAAAGCAACAAACAGCCGGGCACAATTCGCAAAGAGCGTGCTGTAATATTGTTGGGGTTTTGCCTAAAAGGTTTACAACACATTTTATGATGCTAAACAGTTTCTTGCCAACACCTCGACGGCGAATAAAAATAAAAGTAAAAATTTTTCATAATTGTTTGTATAAAAAATGGTTAAAAGGTACAAAATATATGCATGTTAATAATTGTATAATATATTATAGTATGCGTATATAAGGGTAGTCGTTGAACATTAAATTCCACAAGTTTTTTCTCCAAAAAAAAAAAAAAAAAAAAAAAAATTTTGAAGAATTTTCCGTTGATGAAATGAAAATTCATGGTATTTTCAAAAACTAAGTTAAAAAAAAATTGAAATATAAATAATTCAATAAAGCATCTGAGAATACATACATACACGTAAAGTAAACTGTATTTTATATTGGTATTGCAAATCATTGAAATCGGAGAACAATATCAAATAGCCATCGATTTGTTCAGAAATCTCGGATAAAAATTAAACACAGATGTATTTTGAGGTGCTAAATTTTCTATTCTAAACAGGGAAACTTAAATAAATATTGCCACTGAAAATCTTAGAAATCCGACCACTGAAATATACAGCCACCCACAACTGGTTTTCCAGATAGGAGAAATCATATTTAATTCCAAAATTATTCTATATATATACATATATATGTATGTGTGTACATATTTAAATAAAAGATAAACTTTTATATATTTTTACAAAATTTATTTCACTTCTTTTACGTTTGAAAATCCAAAAAAGGTAGATTCCTACACTATAAAAACATTTTTAGTATCTTATACAATACATAAGTATCTTAAAAAGCTACAATTTTAGTAAAAAAGAGAAAAATTATTCGTTATTTTTTAAACATAAAAAATAAAATTTTTAACTTTCACTCCAATATGGTATACATAATATAAAAATTTAATAAAAATATATATGCATACGCAAACACAAAGGTTTACTTCGTTATCCTAATGAGTTTAACAAAGTAAATAAAAATGCTTCCCTAAAACAGTTGAGGATAAAAATAAGCCAGATGAAAGTTTGAAACTTATTTTTGTATTGTAAAAAGGGCAAGCAACGGCATTCTTCTGTTTAACAGCTGTTGCAGCAATTCATGCAAAAAGATTTACTAACACGTCGTTAACGGTAATAACCTGTTGGTTTAGTTTGCTTCTTAAAGCTTTTAGTTGCTTAAAGCGCTATCAATGTGGTGCATATTCAAGGGATGACGAGTGAGATTTATTTAATGCTTTCCATCAAGAGAAATATTTTAAAAAGTTTTAAAACCAACTAAAATAGTCTGAAAGATTGCTATGAGGATTCCCATAAAATATGTTTATGCCCGAAAAATGGGAAAATACAAGAAAAAAAATTTCTTGTAGTTTTCTAGACTTGCAAGTTTTCTAGAAAAGAAATATAATCTTTGTTCCCTTAAAATTATTATTAAAAACAAGTGTTTCATCTTAGATCGATAGAAGTAATTTTGTCATCAGGAACTGGTATTAAAAAACTAAGGAAGGTCTAATTTGCATTCTGTTTGTACAAACAGATATGCAATTTTTATACTAGGTTTTAGCATATACTAGAGCAAAAGATTTTTTGCAATGAGCAGTAAACGAGTTTGCGAGCACTCGTTGCTCAAATGCTCAAATTTTCGAGCATTTTTAAGAATTTAGAATAAAAAATTTGACTTTTTTCCCAGAACTTTCTTCTGTAATTTTAATTTTATTTATGCAAAATGTAAAAATCATTGAAACATTTCAAAAAATTTGACCAAAAAAATTAAATTAAAAAATTTCAAACAATTATTTGAGCAGTTGAGCAATGAACGAGTGTCGAGCTGCTCACAGTGCTCGATGCCCGGGTATCTAGAGCTCTTTTGCTAGTAGAGTATATGAATATATATAAAATATGTATTGGCGAACATATGATCGACTATTCGACATACATACTTACATACAAGTTGCGTAAAATATATCGTTTCAAATCGTTCAAATCTCTCTTTCTTCAAAATATTGCGCATCAAAAGTTAAATTGCTTCACTTATCTACATACACGTATGTCCTCAGCTACTTTGAAACTATTATGTCGAGCTAGCAGAACTAGTTGGCTAAAAAGTTTTTCGTAGAGGCACAATTGCCATATTTTAGACAGAAATAATATTGTCTCATACTAGTTTGAAACAAAACAACCGAAAAAACTTAAATACAAATATTTTGTTCAAAATAGATTTTTTTGTCTTAATTTTTTTTTTATGTAATATGTATAGGGAAAATTAGTTGTTTTTTTATATGCACATTTTAACAGTGTGTTTTTTCAGACAAGTTGTTTTCAAGAAGAAATAAAACGTATATAATTTAATGTTATATCTAAAAAATTTAGCTCTACTATAAATATAAGGGTTTGCCATTAGAGTTTTAAATGATTTCGGGCAAGTGAATAAATTTCAGTCGAGAGAGGCTTAGTTTTTGACCACTTTTTGCAGCCAAGCAGCGGCCGTATGTCAGCAATAACCCGCTGAATATTCTCTTTCAAGGCGTCGTCAAAAGTACCAGCTCTGAAACAGCTAATACTTTAAGAAAACCACTTGTGTAAAAAAACACTCTTTATAAGCACTCAAAATTTATGAAAACTCAAAAACACTGTGCTATGTTTTATGCAAAACATTTAAGATATGAAAATTAATTTTCTAAAATTTCAAGTCGAAAACAGTAATTTTTACATTAAGACCTGAAAGTTTCCTGAAGTTGTCATTTAAACTGCTCACGCTAAATATTTTCGAGCACTTTTTTTTGTTAAGTTGGTAGTACTGTCCGTAATTACTAAACAAAAAATGAACCAGTTTCTTTGCAGCAGCTGCTGACATCAGTCGACCTCTCCCTCTGCCAATTTACTTTTACGGTCTCATTCGAGTCGAAAAGGGCTCTACGGTGTGGAAACTTGAGTTTTTTTAAAAAAGAAAAAGTCGCATGTGGCCACCAAATCCGGTGAATGCGGTAGTTGATCGATGGTATTGAACGAGTTTTTGGTCTTAAAATCGTTCACAACTACAGCTCGATGCGATGGCGCATTATCGTCATGAAAATTCCATGAATTCTTGTCTCACAATTCCGGCCGCGCAAACGCCTCCAAACGCTCAAATAATACTCTCTATTGACCGTCTGTCCTTTTGGAATGAATTCATGATGAAAAAAAAAAAAAAAACAATTTCCGGAAACTTTCTGATCTTAATGTACATTTCCTATTTAAAACGAAACAAAAAACGTTTAACAATTTTTTAAAATAAAGATCAAATCAATCCTTTTCCGCTGAAATCAGTTTGGTATTTTTAAGACTAGGTTAGTTAACGCGTTTCTAGTATGAAGCTAAATATGTTTGTTGTTTTCTTTACTAGTTTATTACTTCTTCGAGTAGGTGAGTCTTATTTTGGTTTACTTCATCAGTCCGTACAATTGAAAATTCTTCAGTGAACCTTTTATACCCTACCAATACCTCAATTTGTATTGTGTCTTGTTTATGGGAATATTTGACGGGGGTATTGAGCCAAATTGTTTACAAATGCGCTGAAGCGTGTCATCAACATTCATTGATTTCAGAACAACTCCATATGAGGCAATGCATTGTAAAAGTTTGTTACATGAGGATAAATAATTTTGGCTGGAGTTTGAAAATTTGAAATTTTTTTTTTTTATTTTTCTTGACTTTTTGCGTGAATAGATATTGAGCTGTTTTACTGATTCGAATTATAAGCTTGGTCACAACCATCGCTTTGTCTACAATAAACACGTAACAATTGTGTTTAGAACGATAATCAGCATCAAATAGGTAACGGCTTTTTACACTTCATTAATGGTTGTTGTGAGAAAAGTTCCTGAAAAGTTGCTGAAAGCAATTGAAGTAACATAATTGAAATGTTGTACCGAAATATGTATTATTATTGTTATTTTACCGGGTTATGATTACACTGTAAAGTTATTATCGTTCTTGTTGTAGTTGTTTTTTTGCAGCCTTCCAATCGCGTTTAGGAGGAAGTAAGGCTAGTCTAAATCATCGAGGTCTGTTTTCACGCGTTCCAACCAGTGGGAAAGGGGGGTTAGAGGAGGAGGATTTAAGGGGCACGCAAAGAGTTGGTTAATGTCGTGCGATGCTTCTTTACCTGCGGGGTATTCAAAATGTATGTCGGATAATTATAAGTTAAGTCGTCTGAAATACGCATACCTTAATTGGGATAGTCGAGGAGTTAGATGCCCGTTCGTGACTCCTCATATTGGAAAATTTGTATTGTTCTTTATATAAGGTTATCCATTTCGTGGCTTCGAAAGTACAGAGCTGTACTGTGACATCTGTTAAACTTAACTGTCAAACCAAAATGTTTTATTTTAGTTAAAAATCGGTCATTTATAAAATTGGGTTGCCAACGCGTTCAAATCGCTAAAAGCTACTACAAAAATGGTGACTCAAACGTCTTCGTTTCGTGATTTAAGAACAAAATTGTCTTCAGTCTATGTAAATTGGAAAATTGTTGAATTTGTGTCTCCGAGAAACTTAAAACAGCTGAAGAGAGGCAATTCCACAAAAAAAAAACTTACAGTCTGAGGCGCTCTTTGGTTCAGAAGCGTGATTGCGCCTTACTTTTTTGAAAGCGACAACTGTGAGACTGTCACTCAAAGCGCTAGCCGGCAGCACCTGGGATAAAGATAAAGAAATCTTTCTGGCAACCTACAAAGCAATTGGCTGGCGGGTCGTTAGCTATGCTGCACCGATCTGGGTGCCGGGGACGAACGAGACGCAGTTGAAGAAATTACAGGTCTGTCAAAACACCGCCCTTAGGACTGCGATAGGAAACCTCCTGATATCGCCGGAGCATCACTTGCACAGCGAAGCATCTATGCTATGAGTTTAGGAGCATAATTTTTTGCTGTGCAAGCAGTTCGTGCTGGGATGTTACCGCAGGGAGCACCCCAGTAGGCACCTTATTGAAGCTTAAACTCCACCTAGGCACATCAGAAAGGGAGTACTTGGTATGAAGAGCACCATCCAACAACACGTGCAACAACCGCTGGACAGGACGACGTACAGACAAGCACTGAACGCCATTCACCAGGAGTCAGTCAACACCTTCAAATTCTTACTTCCCGTGAATGGCGTGCTTGGAGACAAAGCACCGTCCATCGCAGACAACGAGCTCGAGCTGCTTCGAGAGACCCACGTGACTCTGGCACAACTTAGATCTGGATATTGTAACAGGTTAACCTCTTACTTATCCAGACTCGACCCCAGCATACCCAACGTATGCCCTGCATGTGGAAAGTCTCTGCACGACACTAATCACCTCTTCACATGCCCTCTTAAACCGACTCATCTAACCCCCTCTCCATTTGGTCCAATCCCTTCGAAACAGCACGTTTCCTGGACCTCCCTTTAGGTGACCTCGGCGACTTAGATTGACAAAGCCTGTCCTAAGCGGGGTTAAGGAAACCGCCACTACAACAACAACAACAGACTCTCACTGTCAATTCGGAGCGTTATGGCTGTATGATTACAGTTTTTTTGGCCTGTAGATTGAAGATTACGATGTGATTTTAACAAGATGGTGTCACTCAAGCGAATATGACTTTATTGCGAGAGAAATTCCCTGGCTGCGAAATCCCTTGTCAATTGGCCAGCGAGATCGAGCGATTTAACACCGTTAGACTCTTTTTTTTTTTGAGGAAAATGGCGGTCATTTGTCTGATGCTGTATTTCACATATAACGCCAAAGCTTAAACTTTATAATGAAATGGTAATTCCTTGAAGAAAGTATTACAAAATCTATTTTATTTACCTTTATTTTCGAGACCGCAAAGTGGATAATCCTGTCTGGTAGTCCAAACACTCTTCAAACTAAAAAAATTTAAGGTCCAATACCAAACACTCAAAACAAATATACACGTGCGAGCTCGAGACACAAAAAATCTGGCAACGCTGAAATTTCACTGGGTGATTCCCAGAATTTTGAATAAATCCAATTATTTTTGTATTTTTACCGCAATTAAAAATCTGTTTCAAAAATAATTGTGTATTTTTGTGCTATTATACAATATTGGAGTAAAAATTTCATTCAAGTTTTTTAAGTTAAAATTTTTTTTTATTATTAACAACTTTAGTGTTGAAGAAAGTTACATTTTAACCACAAGATTGAGGAATAAAAATAAGGGGAAAAAAATCATCCCCAATCAACTCTTGCTCATATTAAAGCACACCTTCTTGCCATAGGTCTGCGAGAAAAGTGTAAGTTCCTCGTGGTTAGTGCTTTTTTATACAAAAAAAAAAAAAAAAAAAAAACAAGAAGGAGTTTTATCAACAACACTAACAGCAATAAAAAACAAACAACAACTAGAAGTAACATTCAACACTGGTGTTAGGCAAAATAAAATTGCAATAAAACGCATACCACATGCCACACGCAAAGGTGAGGAAAAATGTAGCCGCAAAACTTTTAATAAACAACTTTATAATATTTTTTCCATTAAGGAAAATTAAGCATCGTCGGGGTAAACAACAAGATGAACAAACAAGCGAGGGCAAAAAGAGAAATAAAATCATAATAGTTGTAGAAAAAAGTAAGCAAAAAGTAGCAAAAACAATCTGCACTAAGTAGTTGCAGTGATAGCGGCAACACTCGGCGGCAACGAGTCAGCGTGGCAAGAGACAGTGGGAGAGTGACAGCAACAGCTTAGTGGCAAGACATTTGTCTTGTTGGAAGTTCGCTTGCAAGTGCGTATGTTGTTGTGCGCATGTGTGTCTTGTAAATGCCTCTGTATGTGTGTGTGTGTGTGTTTGTTTGTATATCTTGCTATTTCTTGCTACAAAACAGCAACATTTAACAATTTGCGCTGATTTGTGTCTAAGAGATTGTCGCGTTGGGAGGCAGCAACAGCCATTCTCCACCTGGTCTGCAGGTAAAAGTGTCGCTACTGTTTGTTGCCATTGTTGTTTGTTGTTTGTTCTTGGTTTTTCTTTTTGCAAACATAAAACAACACCTGCAACTTGCCACAGGCGCGCAGATTGTTTCTACACCTTTTGTTCGTCGTGTGCGTTGTTAGAAATTAAACAGCGGCAAGACAAGTTGCAAGAACTGCAAAAACTATTTGCCACCGAGGTTTGAGTTTACGAGTTGCTGCACAGTTAGATACTATATCCCTGCTTGAAAGAGCACTAAACTAAAAAAAAGAAAAATCGCTGCATTTTATGTTGTTTTGTGGACTTCCGAAGCACCGTTTTTGTTTCCAACGTTCTCACTTTACTAACTAAGAGTTGTAATTTATTTACCGTAGACGTTGTTAAGCTGCATTTGTTTGTGTCTGCGTGTTCATCGCTGCGTTGCTGATGCTTTGAACTGCCGCACTGTTGCCATCAGTTTTCAATTAATTTTCGTAATGCCGCTCCTTTCAACCTTCTTAGCCGCGCGGAGCGTTTCTTTCTTTACCCTTTAATTTATTTTTCAGCTCCTTTTTCGTTATCGCTCTAAGTGCAGTAATGGTGTACTCAAACTTCGGAGTTTTCTGCGTTTCCTTCACTTGCTTTTCTTACTTTTTGGATTTTTCTTTAGTTCGTGCTCTATATCCACTCGCATCTATCAATTAAGTGCGTTGATCCGTGGCGTCGATAACTTTCAATGTTTGTCATCCGCCATGTTGGCCCCTCCTTCGTTCGTCCTAGCGTTCATCTAGCGGCGCAAGGGAGCATCACTCATTTATTATTTGTTTTATTCCCTCTTCCGTGTGCTCAATATTCACTTAACAATGTCGTTTCCGAAAAAAATAAAATTTGTTGATAAGTTAATTAATACCTTTACTAACGAGATTTGTAGTATTTTGTTGTAGTTTCTCATTAATTGTTGTATTTTTTATTGTTTTACTTTGATCGATGTTTGGTGTTCAAACACTTTTTTAAAGTCCTACTTCAGAACACCATAAAGTTTTTCGCAAAATAAACACAAAAATACTATCGTTTGTTGCAAGTTAAGTTGAAAGAAAAAACTGATACCCTTGTCTAAGCTTAGCGTTTTGTTTACATAAAAAATAACTATTTGAGAGTTTTTAAAAAAATTACTGAAACTAAAAAAAGCCTTCATGTGCATGTTTTCAGGAAAGCAAAAGCTTATCAAAAGCTAAAAAAACTAAAGTAATATATAATTTAAATTACTTCAAGTAAAATTATTTGAAAAGTAATAAAATAAAATAAAATAAAATAAAATAAAATAAAATAAAATAAAATAAAATAAAATAAAATAAAAAAAAATAAAAAATTAAATAAAATTAAATAAAATAAAATAAAATAAAATAAAATAAAATAAAATAAAATAAAATAAAATAAAATAAAATAAAATAAAATAAAATAAAATAAAATAAAATAAAATAAAATAAAATAAAATAAAATAAAATAAAATAAAATAAAATAAAATAAAATAAAATAAAATAAAATAAAATAAAATAAAATAAAATGAAATAAAATAAAATAAAATGAAATAAAATAAAATAAAATAAAATAAAATAAAATTAAATTAAATTAAATTAAATTAAATTAAATTAAATTAAATTAAATTAAATTAAATTAAATTAAATTAAATTAAATTAAATTAAATTAAATTAAATTAAATTAAATTAAATTAAATTAAATTAAATTAAATTAAATTAAATTAAATTAAATTAAATTAAATTAAATTAAATTAAATTAAATTAAAATAAATTAAATAAAATAAAATAAAATAAAATAAAATAAAATAAAATAAAATAAAATAAAATAAAATAAAATAAAATGAAATAAAATAAAATAAAATAAAATAAAATAAAATAAAATAAAATAAAATAAAATAAAATAAAATAAAATAAAATAAAATAAAATAAAATAAAATAAAATAAAATAAAATAAAATAAAATAAAATAAAATAAAATAAAATAAAATAAAATGAAATAAAATAAAATAAAATAAAATAAAATAAAATAAAATAAAGTAAAATAAAATAAAATAAAATAAAATAAACAAAATTAAATAAAAAAATTAAATGAAACAAAAAAAAATCAAAATCAAAATGAAATAAAAAAATAAAAATAAAAATAAAATTAAAAAAAATAAAGCAAAGTAAATATTATAAAATAATAAAAAAAAAACGAAAAAAATAATTTAATGATAACGAAATAGGTGAAAGATTGAAAGAATAAAAAAAAAAACAAATTAAAATTAATTCAGAGAAATAAAAAAATAGATAGAAGTTAAAAAATTTAAATTCAATAAAAGGAGATTTAGTAAAAGAACTCAAATCAAAGTAAAAATAAATTAACTAAAAATGTAAAAATTATAATGAAATAAAATCAGATATTTGCTTATAATCTGGTGTAATTCTCTCGAATTTTTTAACAACTAATACTTTAAAAACTCATTGAATTGTTTGAGAATTTGTTTTCCGTTTGCAGGAAAGAGATGAATTTAAGCAAAACTATGAATAAGAAAACTAAAAATTCAAATATTTTCAACTATCCCTAAATGTTTCATATGTCTGTACTTGTTTTTGGCACATAAAATTATATTCCAACAGTAACACGAAGTGTGCTTCCTTTATATTCATATGTTCAGTGGTGGGTTAGATGAACAAAAAGTGTATACATTTTCATGCATTGGTGAAAAGGTTTAAGTATTGAATTCACTTACACGCTCCCATATACATA
>JAWMAG010000008.1:11315000-11352500 GCA_037013455.1 Ceratitis rosa | reverse complement strand
ATTCTTACTCACATTACTAATGGACTTCTATGCAAATAGCAAATGGCATTACTTCATCTTCTAAATACTAGTATTAAACTAGTTTTATTGCATACTAGTCAACCACCTCTCTGCAGGGATACTTTTAGATGGACAACTTTTTCTTTTTTCCCTTTAACACACCCAGCTGCAATCTATTACAATTTTTTATATATGTTCTCTTAATATCTGGCACTTATTTAATTTTTAATAACTCAAAAAATAAAGCAAAAAAAAGCAAAAAAAAAATTAATACGGAGGCTAACTAACCCAAGTATGAATTTTTGGGGAAAATAAGATTTCAAGTTTTATTAAGAAAAACATCATCAGCACTTGTGTTTGATACTTTGCTTTCGATGGAGGATAAAAAAGATCTTTTCTTAACAAATCTAAATACCTTTAATTCCATTTGGTTTAATTCTATTTCAAATTCTTCTATATTGGCAGAGAAATTTCGAAACAATTCTTTCGTATTTAAAAATAGTTGAAGCCGCCAAAAAATGAATTTCGAATTAGTTTTATGTATTTAAACTAAATTCAGTTTCTCTTTCGTTGTAAACCTATACTTCTGTATAGATTAACATACCAATTAAAAAAAATTGGTAAGAAATTTCAACTGAGCGTATTTCTGATATGAAATGAAAGCGCCTCATAAAAATTCATCAGCCTTTCGGAGGTCACTTATAAACATTTGCAGTTCTCACCACTTTGCTGGTAATTATCAAGAGACAAAGAAAATGTTCTACTGTCTCACTCGCTGCAGGCGTCACTGCTTGTAATGCCCATTTCAACTGACGTTTAGAACCCTTCGAGACCTTCCATCACCGCCATTGCACTTGATCTTGGCGGTCGGTCCAGCGTGTCATTTATACGTTCTCACTCCCCCCGTTTCGTCTTCTGACTCGCTCCAAAACTTCATTGTACGTTTTCTTGAGCGTTCTTTGTATTTCAGCTGGCACTTCTGGGACTCACGTCAACTATTCGTGTCTCATAATTACTTTCTAACAACAAACCTAGGAGATAGATATGTAATTCCATTACTGCAGCTTGATTTATTGTTACTAAGGATTAATCACGGCGATGTAAGATTATTGTTTTGATTAGAACAGACTTATATTTTTAATGTAGTTTCCTATCAGCGTCTTTTCTCTCCATGTAGACTTTTGCCTGTTTAGAAGCTTGTAGGATTGCCTGAGATCTAGATCAAGGTAATAGGTGAAATCCAACTGATTCATTAGTTCTTTTTTCTTTTTTTCTACCTTTCCCTAACTTATTGATGAGCTATGGCCGATGGGTCTAGCAGAAATTTGATCTTTCGCCGACGACCTCACAGCGGATATCGCTACATTATTGCATACCATTAAGCTGCATAGCCTCTTGAGTGCAGCGGTTGTAGTAATTCTAAGTTATACAGTGTAGAGTACAGCTAGCGTTTTATTCGCTCCATTGGTTGTTTGCATGAGAATTTGTACATTCCTAACGATGCCTGAGCTATGTGAAACTTCTTCTTACATTCGTTAAGGGCGCGACTTGCCTGTTTCATGATCTCTTCCACATTGAGGTGTTTGAAGTAATCTCAAATTTTTAGTTCCACCTTGTTGTGCACCGCATGTTTTCAGGCTCAGATCTTCTGCTCTCTTGCGTTACCTCGAATATATAGCTTAAAGGACAATAGGTAGTCCATTTCCTACAGGGTATGTATAAACCATGCTATAAAAAACTGTTTACTCTCATCTTATCAGTTTTATTTACCACTGACGGAACACACACAGCGAGAGCACATACAATTTAAGGTATAGCAAATGAGATTAAGATTAATTTAAAAAGATAAAAAGCCGACGCGACGCTGGCCAAATAACCAACCAGAAGAGACAACGCCACCGTTCGTGAACAACACGAACACTCCGATTACAAGCGCAGCGCAATATCTGCAACTAGGTGTCTACATATTTGAAGCAGTTGTGCAGCTGAGAAGCCGCCAGTGTTTTTCAGTGTTTTTGGAGCTGCCAACTGTCTAAGCAGCCATCACGAGCATATACTCGTACCATTACTAACTCACCTCACCTTCTCGATTGCCAGAAAAGCTGTCAACGCATTTGCTTTTTGGCTAACGTTAATGACATCTTACGCGTGAGTGGCTGAGCGCCACAGAGAATGAGCTTGAGTTTGGGGTATTTGAGTGTGAGTGTGAGCGTGCCTGTGTATGTACACGTATGTATGTATGTATGTATATAGAAAAAGAATAAACACAAGGAAATGAAAAATATGGCTATGTGCCACTCACTGCCTTTGCGCCATTGTGGTTTGTAGACAAACAAAATGGAGTGGGAGGAGAAGAGAGGTGGCTTGGGTGTTTAATTTAGTATGTTAGTATACTAACAAGAGGTTTTTCGTTACATGTCTTCAATGGTATGCATACACAAATGTACATGCATATACGAGTATGTTTTCGATTGAAATTACCGCCTCACCACCACCACCATCACCACCACCCCCACTATGCTCGAACATTATAAATTGACTGTAAATGAATGATGTTTGACAAACATGATTGCATATCATTAAAAAATACGCTTGAGTTGAGTGTAAGTAGAGGTGGCAATATTAGTGGTGGTGGTGGTGGTGATGGTGTAAGCAATTTAACAGGCTTAAGAAATATTTATTATATATGTTTGTTTTACAAATATGTACATATCAACACATGTGTGCCTGGCTTTGTATCATACTTGTATGCGTGGCAGTAAATTGCCCAACTTATGTATGTATTCATCTATGTATGTATGTACGAGTATGTATGCATTCATAAAGCCAATAAAAGCCAAGTTTGGTAATGAAGAAATTCCAAGTACGGTATACTTGTATATATGTACATATATGTGTGTTATAGAATGGCACAAGTTGACTTAGAAGACTCAATATGAGCTTGCTTAAGGCTCTTTGAAAAAATTGATCAGGCCCGGCGGGCGTATGAAGAAAGTAAATGAGGTGTGAGTTGAGCTGTTTTTTTTTTATTTTAAGTGGCTTATTATCATATTTCTTCCTCAGGAAAGGGAGTTTTCGCTTGGAATTACATTTTAAAATTGAAGTATGTTTTTAAAGCCAGGAGAATGTTATCTAGAATAAATGGGCTTAGACTGTTGAAATTAAAATACAACAACTTATGGCGGTTTTAAGGCTCCTATCGTCAAAATTTACTTTCTTCGGGCACCTCGTAAGCTCTTCGCTGCAATCTCTAAGTGTTACTCTTTCACTGCCATTCAACAGGCAGCCGAAGTGTTCTCTCCATTACTAAGTATACTCTGGATATTTGTCAAAAGATAACGTCTTCAGCTCCGGCCTGGAAGTCTGTTGCAAGTCACCGTACTCTCTTACAGAATTTGTGAATACTATAACTCCCAAGATCCATATACTCACGCGTTTTGGGTTCTTTATTTTTCTGTATATTTCTCTCGCTACTTTACTCAACACACAGTCGACTACGTTATGGCAACCCTCATCGTACCAGCGAACTTCTTGAACCCCAATTTTTTTTATTGCCGTTGGTACGTAGGTAGCTCGAAGTGATGTTCCGAGTTGCTGATGAGTGCTTTCAAAGAACAGAAGTACAATTCTAGTAGAAAATCATTTGGTTCTCTGTAGAGCTTGCATATTTTCAATGTCGAACCTTGCTTGTGTTCTTAGATGGCGGTTCTTTGTTGCACTGAGACGGATGCTTATCTTAACTGGAACAAAATAGTGATCTAAATCTAGTTTAGTTCCTTGAGGTAAGTCTTCAGGCTAGTAAACAAAACACGGTTCTTATGGTTGTACAATTTTTGAACCAGTGAACGTTATATAGCTAAGGGTAGCCTTTTCTTGGAACTCCATCAGCTTCAGCTCATTAAGCTTTTATCGCTTATTGAGGCTGATTTTCTGATGTTGTGTTGAATACACTTTTTTGCACTCCACCTAATCGCAAGCATAATTTTGGCAGTGTGGGGAGGGCGGCGCTTACAGGTACACTCTAAGTGCTCATTGGAAGCATCTTTAGTTACATGGTTCTTCTATTCTATCCTTGCATGAACGTAAATTAACGTCGATTGCCGTAAGAACGCTCGTGTACCGGAGTGGATGTTAACAATCAGCGGCGAAGTCTCTCTCACCAAATTAGCTCGTCTTTTTATAGCTTCTTCCGTCCCATTTTATTGTGCTTTCTATCGCATTTCCTGCACGACGGTGATCGCAGTCAAGCAGTTGGGCAGCGGCCACATCCCAATTTAGGCAGCAGTCATTCCAAGACATCGCCTGCCCAAGTTTCGATCATTATGTTGCTTCTGGGCTAAAAATCTGTCAAATTGAGCTTTATTTTTCATAAATCGCGTTTTAAATAACGAATATAAAAAATATTTTCTTCTTCTTCAAAGAAAGGCTGAGCGCAATTTGAATGAAACATTTCTATTAATGGCGCACAATTGACTTTAACTTTGCATGATTGCTAAAACATCACATAAAATAAAAAAAAAATTAAAAAAAAAAATTTAAAAAAAAATAAAAATATATAAAAAAATATTAAAAAAGAATTAAAAAAAAATTAAAAAGAACGCTTTCAAAAAATTCGCATTTTATTTTTTTACGCAACTATATGGTATAGCTCGCAGATGTAATCGCCAGCAAGCAAAAGCTTATCAAAGAATATTATTTATCTCATCTCATCTGTGGCATTTTCGCTTCGCTTAAAGTTGTAGACTTCAGTGTGAACACCATATTTGTCATTTTATGCACAAAAACACATACAAACTACACGCTTACATATGTATAAAAACAACCCATGTGGATGGGTGTGCACAGCTTTCATCACTTAAAGCATTACAGAGCGTGTACACAAAGCATGAAAAAGCATAATCAAACTGAATGCAACAGAAAACTGATGCTCTGCAAGTTGAATACATAAATGCATGCTTTGCAGTTATGCATGCACACACACACACACACACCTACATACATACATATACATGCATAGAGTTTATGAACATACACGTACATATGGTAAATAGAAAAGCAGTTTCCTTTATGCTTGCTACAGCTTGCAACGCTCCAGAGACAGCGCTTTTTGTTTTGCTTTACTTTATTCTTCTCTCAATTTCTTTTTCCATTTTTTTTTTTTGTTTTTTTTTTTTGCAATTTTTATTCTTCTCTTCTGTTGCTTGTTATTTGCTGCTTTCCGTGCCTTGCTGTGTATGAGAGATTTCGAAAAAATTGGACTGGCTGATGCGTGACGAGCGGTGACTGTGTCGTGCTTGATGGCGCTATGTCACCGATTTCTCTGCACTTTTTCATCTGTCCATGCATGTACATATACCATATGTATGTATGTGTATGTATTTCTTTGTGTGCGTGTGTATGTGTCAGCAAGTGGGCGTTTGTATGCGTAAATATATGCAATTTTTTTCCAAAAGCGTCTACATGCACTTGGGTCCTTGTAGTATGAATGCATGTACCAGTGTGTATGTATGTATGTGTATGTGTGTGTAGCTGGCTGTCAGCGCACTCGTCATCCTCATCGTTATCAAAGTGTTGGAGCGTGTGGCTTGTAGAATTGTGTCACGCCCCAAATGTCAGGCTAAGAGTGATTCGTTTTTGTGTTTCAAATGAGTTTTTTATTTATTTTTTGCTTTAAATTTTTTTTAATTCTTTTGGTCGTCTGTTGACAATTTTCTGTTGCAAACGATTTTATTTAGAATTGATGTTTATTTTTTCTCAATTTAAATTTCTGCATCAATTTAGTAATTTATGGTGGTGGGTAAAAAAGGACATGCATTAAAACAGAGGGTTAATAAACAAAAAAAAAGGAAGTGGCGAGTCTTATTATTTAGCTTCAGAAAACTAACAACTGAAACTTGAGTTTTGCAGAAAATCAAAACGCTTTAAAATTGAGTTAACAAAATTAAAATTAATTGGCAAAAACTTAAAAAATTAAAAATTTAAAAAAAAATATTTGTCGGGTGTATTTTTGAAATTTTTTCGCAAATTGGCATATTAAAAGGATTAATTTAGAGCTTTTCTTAAATTTATGGTGAATATTGTAATGTTTTTCCCAACAATTTATTTTATTTATCCGCCTATGAGCGGTCGGTGTACCTTTTTATTTCACATCAGGAAAATATTGACATTTCTGCCAAGGGAGGTCAGCAGTTATAATAAAACAGTTTAGTTTATCTAATGAAATAAAACGCAAGTGATTTTATCGAAATATTCACCAACCCCGCCCTGTCTTCGGTGTTCCTCAGGTGGTACCACCAAACTTCGATTTTGCCATTGGAACGTAAATCTAAATAATGAGATTGCCTCCACCACAAACAAAATAGAATTAGAAGAAGTTTTTATTGAAGCTTGTATTCAAAAATATCTTTAGATTACCTATTTAAGTTCACTTGCTTTCAAAATGTTTATAAGGCATAAGACATCTTTTCTCAAGCCCTCGAAATACACATTGGTTTCAGTGGTGATCTCTCTGCGGCGCTTACAGTCCACCATAAGCATATTCTCATATAATCCAATATCATGCAATGGAATTTATTAACAATTTCTTTGGCATGACGACCTCTTTTGCAGCTGTCCTTGAAGATCAACACTGCAAACCCTGTTATGCCACCTGTACATCACCATGCATCCAGTTAAGGAGCATTTAATGCTCAGCATTATGATATGCTTTGTAAGCAGTATAAGATGGCATACCATCGCAGAAATCATGCTATCAAAGCTAACCACTCGGCTATTGCGGCCGCCTCATTTTGCTTACTGTGCTGAATAATATTACCATAGTCACAATGACATTTCGTCGCAAAAGAGACGAGAGAAACTTTTCTACTATGTAAATGTCGTAAATATATACATACGAGTATATTTACTCATTACATAAATTTACGTGATTAGATATCCTGTTGGTCTAATTGCTCATTTCCGCTGATTCGTAATCACATCTAATTAATGATTTTCCTATCATTATCTGCCAATAGTATTGTGTACTTAATGACACTTTTTGTTGGACGAAATAAGTCAATTGAGCATGAAAACATCATCTCTATATAGAGTATACATATATAAAAAAATTTATTAAAATTTTTCTCTTTGAAAATAGTGCATACATCCGTTGAAAATATCTTAAAGCGACTGAAAAACATCACCAAGCTCTAAGCGATCAGCTGCAGGGAACAAATTGAGCTTATTTAATGGCTTTGGTGTGGCCGTTTTCGGACAGGACTTCAACCTCCAATTTCAACCAACCACAAAGGTCGTGTTGATACTTTTCAACAGAAGGTACAAGCCATCTGCCTTTAAACTAGCTCAAAAGCTGTGTATTATCTTAGAGTCGAATTGACTGGGTAGTAAACAGAGTCATGGGTTTGAAGCCTGGAAATTTTATTTTGATTTTTTGCCGATTTTACGATTATTTTCTATATATAAGCCCACCTTACAGAAAATTTTGCTAAAAAAAAGTTATTTAAGTTTTTTTTGTAATTTAACGCTTAAATAAATAATTTCCTAAGTTAATGATGTATTCCAGTGAAATTAGTCAATGAATAATAAATTAATTCAAAAGCTGCTTTTAATCATATAACTACCATTCATATTCAATCAACAAAGTAAGCAAAAAAAAAAAAAATAACGATTTTATGATTTATTAATTTAATTATAGTATATTATTAATTTTTTAAAATAATTGGTCTCACTTTGCTTTCAAATGTGCTGTCATATTAGTGAAATAATGATTTTATTAAAAATAGAAAAACCTTTCTATGCGTTACATAATGCGTTAACCAATTAGCAATCAGTTTTACATTCTGTTTTTTTTTTCTTTTAATTTACTGTGAATAGAACAAAAGACAGCAGAGCTATTGTTCAAACGTGTTTATTATATGCTATATATGAGAAATCTATTGAAAATTGATTTTGAAAAGCCCACTAAAGTGCATTGTATAAGTAATTATAATTGCATATTTAGATTTTAGATTTTATCAAACATAAATTTCAATTTTATTTTAATACTTTTGTTTGTGTGTTGGTTGTGTAACAGGAAATAATACTAATTCAGACAATCAAATTTTGTACAACCATTGATTTACAACTACCGTTCTAACGGTTGCTGATGCTGTCGCTGCCTTTGGCATATTTAAATACTGATTTTCTACTTTTCTTGTTTATGTAATTTAATAAAATCCCTCAAATATTAATTTAAAAAAAAAAAAAAATACAAAACTGAAAACAAGTTAATTCCATTAATTGGTATTTTATTTAAATACCATATATTATATACATTTGTTTTTGTACAACAATTGTTGTTATAAATTTGGTTTTTGTATTGTTTTTGTGTTGAACTGTTTGCTGCATGTTATTTACCCTTCACCAGAATTTTTAATATTTTTTTTGGATCGTAATATCTCAAAACCTAGTGCGCACTGCCATTCAAAAGACTAGGGTTCGAAACCAAAATTATAGAAAATTAAATATTTCGCTCCTCCGCAGGGAATGTCTACCCCTAAGGGTGTATTTCTGACATGAAATTAACAGCTCCTCATAAATGTCCAGCTGTAGGTCTCTCCATTTGTGGAAAATCAACACACATACCACAAATTGGAGGAGGAGCTTGGCTGAAAATTACTTCAACATTTATATCAATTTCTAAATATATAAAACAAATTTTTAAACGTTTCATGTACATAAAATGGTATATTAACTTTGAACCGATATATGTAAGTACCAACATGAGAAGAGATGGAACCATTAGAATGAGGAGTCCGCCTGACCGTCTGTTTGTACGCACACTAGTCGCCCAGTTTTTAAGATATTGGTACTCAGCTGTATTGGTACACATAAATGATCATTTGTCGCAACCGGATAGGTAGGAACACTTAGCATGTATCGTTCGAGTTTTCAGTTTTAAGATTTTTAGTAATAAATTTGTCAAAAAAGTTTCCAAGAGTGTGATCACACATGAAGACATGAGTTACACATTGGACGACTATAATATATGGCTCCCATCTATGTATCTCCAAATAAACATTGACACCAAAAGTAATCAAAATCGGAGGATTATAACATATCAATCAATTTTTCAACTATGAGAATTAATTTTTAATCCTAAAATGAAATACCATAAATTTAATATGGTCATGAATGGCATATAAAAATCGCTACAGCAGAAGACAGCTCATTTTCTTGTCTGTTATTATTTTTCCCATATAAATTAAATTTTTATATTTTAGTTTGTATAGTTTATTAAACTGATGACACTGTCTAAAACAAGAATGTTGGAATTTAAAAAAAAAAAAAAATCCACTCAGAACTTGTTTATGATGAGATTAAGTCGCTCGGTTCCAAGAGAAGCCAGGTCCTTCACCACTTGATGTTTCCGAAAGAGTGGAGAACTTCCAACCCTTTGCTTCCGATTTCAACTTCGCTTTTTAGTTCTGCAATTCTTATTGTTTTCTCCAGCATTAGATTGCAAACACTTAACATATCATTTCGTAGGAGCGCAACATGAATTCCAGAGCGACCGTAACTGCATTCCCATGAAGCAACTCAAGACCTCATTTTGATTTTTTTTTGTGCAAAAACAATTTTTTATGATTTTAAAACCAACATTTTGAAAAGTTTTTCTTAAATTTCTAAAGTGTGTTAGGTATATTTCTCGCTCTTTCAACATATACTGAGCACCTAATTGTATTGATGAGTACAGCGCCAAGCCAGATGAGAGAGCTGCTAATATTAATAGAATAATTGAGAAAGCGAGTAACAAGTTTTCTAACATATGCACTTGGCACAAACTACATACTATTGATTCTCAGCATGCGAGCAAAATAATCTCCTGAGACTTTAAGCCTAACATTGAAGTGATCGTCAACATAGTAGAAACCTTTACATAAATTAGTATTTGTATGTTAGTTAATAAAATAATGTTGACAACCGGCAGCAGCATAATTGCTGTGTTTAACTAATA
This sequence comes from Ceratitis rosa, assembly GCA_037013455.1. Lineage (NCBI taxonomy): Eukaryota > Metazoa > Arthropoda > Insecta > Diptera > Tephritidae > Ceratitis > Ceratitis rosa. Next base: position 11,342,506 of record JAWMAG010000008.1, on the reverse strand, counting down.
CAACAACTGTGAACACAACTACAACTAATTGGAGAAATTTCTCTTTTGTCATTTTCACCATCCCCCCCGCAAATCATGTCATTATTATCTACTGTGTGTTTGTTATTGCTGGCCATGTAATTGTTTATAAGCGTGTTCCCTTGTGTGTTTGTATGTCTGTGTATACTTGTAATGGCTTTGTTCTTGTAGTAATTAATTAAATATTGACATGCGAATGTGTAATTACGTTAATGCCGTTGGAGTGAAGTGAAGTGTATGCCATGGATGGGTGGTTGGTGATTGAATTGGTATTAGGGCATCCGTTCATCCGTCCAACCGCTTGTCCGAAGGGATGAAGCTTAAGCTTAAGCAAAAAAAAAGCTCAACAAAAAGGCAAACTCCTACAGTTAGTGCGGGTGGAAATTAAAGAACTCAAAAAAAGCACAAAGCCTTTTGCACATAATGAGTTTGAGTTAGTTACACCATTACAAACGCTGACTTTCGAATTGACGTCGGAGAGCGAGCCTAAAATAAGGCAAACGAAATAGATTACACATAAATCAACTTATTCATGTAGCTAACTTTGGATTTATACCAACACTCAGTTTGGTTTTCGTGTTGCCTTCTTCCTTTCGTTTAGCCCTTGGCTTATTTGTTAACCCTTTCGCCACTGCGGGGACACTGGTGTCCCACGGAATGTTCGCTTGACCCTGCAACTCGTTATTTGAATTGTAAGTTCAACCAAAATTTCCCAATCAGTAGCCATGAACAATGTTTAAAATTTACCGTTATCGGTGACGCACGTGGTTTCTTTCGTTGTTTGTTTTTAGCAGTTGTTCTTGTGAAGTGAGTTCGATCGGGCCAATTTTGTGCATTATTTATAGAAAAAAACGCATTTATTTCAAAGAAGTGTTGTTTTTCCTAAAGAAAAATACTTTACTGAAAGCGGTAAGTAAATAAATTTGGTTTTATAAGTGCTTTATAAAAGAATTAAAAGAAAAAACAAATCTGGGACGTATGTGTCCCAATAGGGTTTCATAGAGGGACACATATGTCCCAGCAGTATGTTGTGGCACACAGTTATGTTTTCCTTTTGCTGAGTTGTAGGACGCAAAAAAAATGACTAAACTAAATTCCGAAGAAATAACTGCTGTCCTTTATGAAGATGAAGATGAGACCAGTGCTTCGGAAACTGATTTTAGTGAAGGTAGTGAAGATAATTATCAACCTCCGCCTTCCGAAACTTCCAATGATGATTCTCCTAGTGACGCAGAAGGCAGTCAATTTAGCGAAAAATCTTTTGTCTGTCTTGATGATGATCATCCTACTCCCGTAATTGAGGAACCTCCTACAGCCACAGTTATTTGGAGGACACCGGATAATTCGTTTATTACCAGAAAATCGGTTACAAGTCAGCGGCAATGCAAAATTTCTGAACACATTTCACGTCGCTCGACGCCCTATCAAATTTTTCGGAAATTATTTCCAAGAAGCATGTCAATGTACATCGCTCAGTGCACCATCGAGAGGCTCAAAAAAATACCTGTAGCGGGGCAGAACAGAAAAAAAGTTCTTCACACAGACTCAGGCGAAATTGATATAATACTTGGATGCATGTTTATTATGTCGTACAACCATGTGCCATCGCTGAAACACTATTGGTCAAATCATGCTTCATTGAGCAACCAATCTATAAAATCAGCCATATCACGCGATCGTTTTGAGCAGATAATGTCTAAGTTATATTTTGCTCCTGTGGACAAGCCTGCAGATGCAGGAAAAACATATTACATAGACGACTTCATTAACTGCTTGAAAAAAACATTCAAAATCTGCCGCGACGATAGCAGCTTCCAAAGCATCGATGAGCAAATGACGAAATTCAAAGGACGTTCCTCGCTCAAACAATATATGCCTTTAAAACCAGTAAAACGGTGCATCAAAATGTGGCTTCGTTGCGATTCTTTGACTGGATACACCTATGACATGAACATTTACAGTGGAAAAGAAGGACCTGGACTTGAAGGAACATAAGTTGTATAAAATAAATATTATATACAAAAAGTTTTTCCTGTAGTTTGAACCCTGCTGGGATGAATATGTCCCACCATAAAATCCTATTGGGACTAAAATGTCCCACCCCAAAAACACCCTTTCCACATAAGTTACGTGCTTCGTTTGATTTGTACGCTTCTAAAGTCCCATTGGGTTTCCAAAATGTCGAAAATAAAGTTTGTGCAAGCGCCTTACAAAAGTCGGAGCGAAAGGGTTAACTCACTCATTTACGGTATTTTAGCAGATACAAAAAATCAAACGCCCTTAAGTGGTTTTTATTCTTTTGAGAGTTGAAGTTTCAGGCAACACGCGTTTGTCGAAACGTGGAAGTAAAGTGCCGCCGCTGGAAAGTGAGGTTTTATTTTATCATATTTATTTTTAACATAAATTATTTTTGAATACGGATGCGAAGTTCCTTGATCAGCATTCAAGAATAATTGGAGGTCGGTTCTTTTATTTTTAGTAATATTTTGAAAATGTATTGTTTCTAAATTTAAGAAATTTAATGTGTGAGAAAAAGATGGTCCGAAAAGTGTTGCCGCTTTGAGATATGTCAGTGTGTGTAGAGTTGGTTTAGATGGCTCTTTAAATATGGTGGCAGCCGGAAGTACTCTTATTTCTCTTATTACAGCAGCAGTATGTTCTACTATGCTGAGAGTTATGGGTTGAAATCCTGCCCAGACCAAAATTCAAACATTTCTTCACTTCAGACATGCACACGAGATGCCCTTCCAGTTATCGTTTTTGTGTCTTTCCTAGAAATAATGTTGGTTGTTTCTCATCTACAAGCCTTACGGCTACATTTCTTTTCAAGCTCAACTCCGATTTTCGATTGAACAGGTCCTGCTGGAAGATCCATAAGCGAAGATCTGCGAACGTTTACCGCCTTTGCTCTGACGATTCATTGGTTTGACTTCAATAATTTCTTTTTACCAACAAATTTTCCTAAAAAATCAAATCGAGTGGAGAACGCTGAAGATATGCTAGTTTGAGGAGGCAAATTCATCTTTAAAGTCTCTTAAAGGAACAGATGCCATATTTATAGACTATAATCGCGTACGAATTTCTGACATAATTTATATGTTTATCTTTCAAGTTGGTTCCGTATTTTATTTAAACCAAATAAACATATTTCCAAAAACGACCCAACATATAACAAAATCCTTCAAAAATAATAGTTTTTTTTCAACTGCGTAATAAGGCCAATCTAAAAAACAAAAGATCTAATTTAACAGGGTTCGAACCAACTGAGATTCTGGCTTGAAAGTCAAAGAAGCTGGTATCCCCGCAAAACTTTTACGACTGTTGGAAATTGACCTTAAGCAACACCAAAAGCGAAGGTCTGGTAGTGAACGCGGGCCCGACGAAATATCTCCTGTCATCACAAACAGTCATCGCATTCGCGACACAGCTCCCGTGTCAATGTTGACAGTCATAATTTTGAACTCGTAGATAACTCCGTCTATCTAGGGACCAGCATTAACACCAGCAACAATGTCAGCCTGGAAATTCAACGCAGAATCATTCTTGCCAACAGGTGCTACTTTGAACTGAGTCGGCAATTGAAGTCCCCTACCGACGAACGAAAAACAAACTCTATAAATCGCTCGTCATACTCGTCCTGCTATATGGTGTGGAAGCATTGACGGTGACAACATCTTATGAGCCGGTGTTAAGAATTTTCGAGAACAAGGTTTTACGTTAGATTAAGAATACTGCAGCCGATGGAATGATTAGCTGTGTGAGATATACGGCGACATTGACACAGCTTAGCGAATCAAGCGAAATCGGCTGCGCTGTCTACGCCATGTAGTTCGGATGGACAGGAATACTCCAGCCTTGAAAGTTTTCGATACAGTACCTACCGGTGGCAGCAGGGGAAGAGGAAGAAAGAATTGAATAGCGCGCTAATCTTAAAGAAGAAATACCCGGCTGTCGCGGGAGCTATTGGATTGGAGACGCCTCTTACGACAGGTATGCGTTACCGTTGGTAAATTCTTAAGCATCTAATCCGCAGGGTGTTGCACTCTTTAGCTTTAGTATCTCTACTATTATATTAATTATTTTAATCGATTAAATTGATGAAGAGTAACTCTGCTGGTTTGATTCGAACATTTAATTCGCTCAAAAGTTCCTTCAAACCAATATTCTCTCTTTTACTCTCCGCTCACTCAGAGAATAAATTCGTAGATTGCTTTTCACTTGGATGTATTTCCCTTTCTATGAGTAGATTTACACTTTCATAAGCTAAAAATGATGTTATTCAAGCATATGAATGGAGAACTCTTCAAGAATCTACGAAATCAGTGGGGCACCCTCAACGGCGATGCTTTGTATGCGTTGTCGTGTGCATAGACTTCACATAACAGATAAGCAACTACTCTAAAACGCTGTGGCTGTGCGGCATGGAAGTTCGTTGTTGGCATGGAAGTTCGGGACCGAAAAGATTGCGGAAGACACGCCTCACTCAAGCACGCTTTTAAATACCTGAAAATAGTTTTGCAATATATTTTGCACCACTGAACATGAAGTCGTTTTTTCCATGCCATTATGATAATCAGCATTATTACCGTTATTTTTCTGTTGCCGTTTTAGCTGTTTTTGTTGCTGCTGAAACTGCGTTATGGTTATTGTAAAATTTTTTGTTTTTGTGTTTGTTCTTGTACTCGTAACACAGCATGTCGCCTCAACATTGTGCTCACAAATAGTTTGTTGCCAACTTTCCTGGGCCCAAGTATGTACAACAACAGGGAAAAAACATTTAAGAACAACAACAACTAAAATAACAGCAGTAAAGCAAGTGGATATAGTTTTTAAGTAGAGTTTTTGTATTTTTCGGGTAGAAACGATTTTTTAATTGCAAAACTTTGGCAATTAATGAGTGTCGTTATGCTGAGCAGGCATTGTATGGACGAAAAGCACACAGCACACAGCAAACAGCACAGCACAGCGCTGGCGGGTAAACTCAAACCATGTGTTGTTGTCATTCGAAAATCTGGTCATCAAAAATACTGAAGAAGCGAGAGAAGTTTTGTTGAAATCTCAGCAAAGGTGCTGGTGATTATGTGGTAAGGTTGTGAGGTGTTTATGCATCTGTCTATCTCGTTGTCGATAAGTTTTCACATTGAAAAAGTTGCAAGTTTAACCATTTAAGCAACGATTACTATTTGTATGTGTATACTGAGTTACATACATATATATATTTTATATAGTATATGGGCTGTGAATACTCAGTAGTGTCGTTCTTTGCTTTATGGGTGTGTATGTATTTATTTTGTACGTAAAATCTCAAATTACACTTTATGGAAAATTTTATCCTTAAACACCTACTTCAATGTCCTCGCACACTTGCCTATTTTTAACATCGTCATCGATTACTTGAAAACTATGCCATGAAGACGCAGCTGCTGCCAATTATTTTCACACTACTTTCATGATATTTGGTTTGGAAGTTTGTTTTAAGTAACCGCTTAAAGATTTTAGGCGATATTAGTAGTCGATTTTTGATACTTTTCCCACAAATGCTGGGACTTACCTCCAACGAGAAACAATTTTAATTTTTATTTGACCGGAAGTAAAATTATTAAGCCACCGATGAATCGCACTCGCCATCTATGGTCGCAGTTATTGTAAAATAAATTCTCCAATCGTGAACTTTAACATAGTTAGAAGGAATGTAATTATATTCTATCCTGCTGTAAGAAATAACCAACCTTTTTAGTATCTACTTAAATGAAAGTATTAATGCTTAAAAAAGTCGGTTAGATAGGAGACGCTAAGGTGAACTTTTATTTATTTTCTCGCTGTAGTAAGCTGAGTCCGAGTAGAATAAAAAAAATTCATTCAGTTCAGTAGTTCTCTGAAGATATCTTTTTAGTTCCGTAAAGGCTTTAATCCAAAATTTGAAACGTCAACCCAGTGAATTTTCCGCCACACATTGTTTCTCGAAAAATCATGTTAAAAAAATAAGAAATTTTTGGGTAATCGTACCTAGTGACCTGGGATCCCTAGCTCTTATGACGACATATTCACTAATTAAAGAAAAAAAGAAAAGAGTTAAAATAACAATATTAATAAATATCAGTTAGATTCATTTCCGCTATACTGGCTTGGTTTTCATGCTTAAGTTGCCGTGAAGTTAGGTTAACAAACGCTTTTAATGGAAGATCCACGAAACAGGATATTCTTGTAAAAGCAGGTTAAGGGGTTTGTAAGGAAATGTTTGTTATTGGACGGGTACTAGATTATATTAGGTAAGCCACGCGTATACCATATATGTACTAGATCCTATAGATTTACAGCCCTCTCGGACGTTCCTCACGGGAGTATTTTTGGCCCTATTCCATTATCATTTTTTATTATTGACATTGGGTTTTGCTTTAACCACGCGAAATTCTCACTTTTTTTATTTAATGAAACAATAACCTAACTTATTGTAATATCTGAAAGCAACTTTCTCTTAATATTAAGAAATGCTTTTATGTTCATCTCTTAATGTCTACAAACTGCTTCAAATCCTCAAATAATCTTTCTACACGTATGGTTGCTCTCTATAATGTTAAAGAACTTTCAGACTGTGGATTTTCATTTGTAAGCCAGCTTTGGCTTGATTCAAGCCGGGATTTTCTATTTCTTTGTAATAGGATCATATCTGTTTATCAGTATAAACCTTGAGTCCTACTGAAACAGTCCAGTTGTTAATGGTTGGAAGTGGCTAATTAGCCAGAGATTCTATGGTTCCCAAACACTTACCGCCCACTATGGCTGAGGTATCATCCTCATATGCTGTGAGCATTACAACTCCTTTTAATATCTTATTGACCAATTCATTAACCGAAAGTGTTCAGAGTAGAGGTGATAGCGCTCCACCTTGTCGAGTTCCCCTCATCACGACGTCTAATGCCCATTGTGCTTCGATTTTCCTGCAGCTTAGGAAGACAGGTATTCAATCCCTAAGGACAGGGTTTTCTCTTATCGAGTCTAACCCATCCATTATGGAATTTTTAAAAACGTTATTGAATGCTCCAGATACATCGAGGAAAATGCCTACACAGATTCCGCATTTTCGAGGGTCGATTCTATCTTCCTCAGGACATTATGCAAACCTATGTCTACAGATTTACCCTCTGTGTATGCTTATTGACCCTGATCCACAGTTTTCTTAAAGTCAATCCATCTTTTAAACGTTTCAATGTTTTTAGAAAAAGCGAAGTTAAGCTGATTGCCTACCTTGGGAACGAATACTATTCTTGCTTAAGAATTTAACAACCCTGTCACCGGCTCTTCGGATCATAGCCGGAAAGGTTCCATCTAAGCCTGATGATCAACACTGCACCCGGCTCTGACTTGTCCGTTGGAAAGTGGGCGTGAAGTAGCATTTCCAGTCCCGGATTTTGTAAGTCCTGAAACCGTGGTTCCCTCGGACAAAACTTTCCTTAGTCTTGCGGGCTCGTTTGTGCTTTCTATACCACTGTAAAAGTTTTGCCAAGAGCCTTTAATGGTTTGCCATAAAGCTTTTTTAAGAAACCTTGATAGATCCCTGTATTCATCCTGGCACGGAGTAGATTCAGCCATACGCACAAACTGAAAACTCTCCCTTACCTTTTTTCTGAGGGATACCACTTCAGGTTTTCACCAGATCGGTTCGCTCTTGCCCTTGATCTTGCATAATGAACAAGAAGTCTTACAGAGATCGGCTAAAGTGGTGAAGAGATGCGTGTTAGCTTTCTCAAGGTCTTCACAATTCAACAACCCTCTGAATAGCGGCATCAACACTCCATTTAAAACAATAAATTCATACTAATCACTCGCGTCGTCATCGTCAGACGTCGTTTAAATCAGAAGTAATTTTTCATATTCCTATACTTCTAAATTCCTACACATACATACGTGTACATATATACAAATACATATATGTTTACCCACATACATATGAATGTATATACAAACACACATACGAGTACAAATATATACTATAGCTTTGAGATTTTAAACCACTTAAACTCCCCAACTCATGCGGTTGCAAATGCATTTTTGCCAAAGCTTTTGTCGACTCATTCAATCACTCAGCTGTGCAGCGAGTCATAAAACATGGTATTCATGACTGTCATAAAATCGTAATAACGTTGGAAAGCAATAACCCAGCCGCAACAGTAAATCTAAACAGCAATGACAACCATCATAGCAAGCATGTCTGTCTGTGTGTACATATGTACATAAATATATATGTATGTACGTGTGTATGTTTGCCTGTGAATTGGTATTTCAACATCAGCAAAAGCGCCAAATAACAAGGCTTGTTTGCAACAGTGGCTATAAAGCGATAACAACGACAATAAAATATAAAACTGAAAACATTGTTGAATGATAAGAGGAATTTCCGAAATAAAAAATAATACAATAATAATAATAACAGCAACTAGTTAGACAAACTATGAGTATTAAGTGTGTTATATAAAATGATTTGTGTAGTGAAAGTGAACCATTTTTATAATTATTTGTCGTTTCTTGTTTAATTTATATGAAAATCGTTTATCGGAAATCATTTTTTAAAGGAATTTTTGTTATGAAATTCTATAACCCCACAAATGGTGAATTTGAATTCTATTAAAAACAAAAAAAAACGCTTTTTTCGGAGAATTAAAGCTTAAAACTAGAATATCCTATTTATGATCTTTGTCAGGGAGAAACCAGTTGATATGAATTTTCAATGAACAAAATACAAAATTATTATTTTTATTTTTTCATTTTATAAAGCTTTGTATTTACAAAATTTTTTCTTATTTCGGAAGATAATATACGGAAGAGTTATATGGAAAGTATGACTTCTTGGGCCAATATCCAAATTATAGAAAAATAATTTAAATAACAAATTAATCAAGTTTTCTTTTTTTTAAAAAAAATAAATAAAAATCATGAAAATTTTTTATTTTAACATTTCAAGCATTGTTTCTTTTCAAATGCTTTATTTTTTTTGGATTATTTGTCTCAAATCTTTTTTTAACAATACCAATGTATATCCGCATAAATGAACACTTCTACAAAAATTCACAATTTTACAATTAAAATTTAAAATTAGTACAGTTTCTGAATTTTTGACATCCGCATTTTAACAGCTTAATATCGGAATTTGCAGCCCTTCTCCTTTGTCAGAAATTGGATTTTTCAAAACAGGTGGCAACTCTCCTCAAGAACTAATTTACCAGGAATTCTCTTTATTCTGATACCCATTTAGGTATTTATACCGAGTAATGCATATTACAAATTCTTGAAATTATAATCAGGTGGCAACGCTGCTCGAAAATATATTTCCCCATTTAATTTATTTAGTATTATTATTTTTCAACTCTTAATTTCAATTCAGAGGACGAATCTATTAAATTATTATTATCTGTAACAGGCACATAAAATTCCTTCCAAATTGGTAGAGTCGTTTAGGAGGGATTCAGTCACAGAATATTAGAGATGCCACACCCTATTGTAATTTTTTCACTATTCCACAAAAGTATATGGGCTGAGACAGCTCCATAAAACTGAAACCCATACAAAATTAACCGTTCACCAATTGTTTGCCCCCAATCAGAAAACGGACAAGCTTCTTATAAACCATCTATTTGGTGATGATAAATTTGTTGGAGTCGTTCTCAAGTTATGATAGTATGTTATGGTATAATAATAATTTAGCAATTTACGAAAGCTGTGAGGTTGCTGATACTTGATGCTAATGAAAAAAAGTCGGAATAATAATTTCCGAGCAGACGATGTCGGGCCGCAATGAGTGCTATGCTGTTGTACAGGTAATGATCTAGCTACTCTTCCTCATATATATTCCTGTAGCTACAACAGGAGTAAGTGAAGGAATATTCCAACCTTCTACCGTATCCTCCTATCAGACAGTACTGGTAGTTGGGGTCCACTATAATTGTCTTCACTTCCCTCTGATCCATGGTCAGATCTGTCTACTTGCAAGGCCGGCCTTAGCAGATATTCTGCCGTGGAAAGCGGTATGCCTACGTATTGTACAGAATTTGCTATAGTTGAGAACGTTTCCAATCTTGTTTTATATACCTAGGACAGACAAATCAAGTGTTTGGTGCTAAAACAGCAGGGCTCGTACCTAAGCTATTGAACAGACACATGGTCCTCTCTTAAACGACATAACAATGCTTTCGCGAGCAGTTTATTCGATTTAATAGATTGGTTAATTTTCTTTCACTCATGCTTATTTTTAAGTCTAAAGATAGTAGTCTCACGGATAATAAAACAACTCAGGCGGTTTAAAACCGGACACTTATATAGGTAGTATTCGGCTGTTTCGTCCTCTTCTATGCATTATTTAACTGTCAGCCGATTTAACCGGACCTAGTTTTAGAAGTGAATACACCTACAAAAATACTCTGCTTTCTTTACATTGTACAAAGTTCAAGTAAAATCCAAGCTACCATCCACCAACTTAGTGTTGTGTTTTCAGCAATTTTTTGTGCAACTTTTTTAGTTGAAACTTGGTAATCGAGCATTCGAACCTACACGACGCTCGACTAATAAAACTACTCTAGCTTATAAAATATTTCGAATAGGCCACTTGAAGACCTATACTTGGATAGAAGAATACGTATACAGGTAAAGTTTTTGAATAGATTTAAGAAAAAAATGCATTTTTTGAAGCCTCTAAAGCAGATTACTGCCTTAGAAAATATTTGAAACCAGTCAAAAGTCTAAGGCAGTCACCAGTGATAATAACTGTATTTGCCTTTGCAGTTTAATTGTAAAAAATTTTTACATATCGAAGCTCCCTTCATCACCAGAAGAAGTTTCCCTAACCTCGTATGCCGATGATTGCACAATATTGGCATCTGGCCAGGATGTTGATGACCTATGTTCGCAAGTGAACTGCTACCTTGCCGATCTTTCTTACTTCTTCACTGCGAGACAGCTAAAAACACAACCCACTAAATCTTCGGTTACCTTCTTCACCAGCTGGACGAAGGAGTACAGGTTTGAATTAGATGTGAAGGTCGATGACGTAAAAATTCCGACTATAAACAACCCAAAGATATTGGGAGTCACATTCGATAGCCTGCACTCCTTCACTCCGCAATTGCCTCAAAACTCCAGGGCCACAACAAAATACTCAAAGTGCTAGCCGGCAGCACCTGGGGTAAAGACAAAGAAACCGTGCTGGCAACCTACAAAGCAATTGGCCGGCGGGTCGTTAGCTATGCTGCACCGATCTGGGCGCCGAGGACGAACGAGACGCAATTGAAGAAATTACAGGCCTGTCAAAAAATCGTCCTTAGGACCGCGACAGAAAACCTCCTGATGTAGCCGGAGCATCACTTGTTCAGCGAAGTATCTATGCTACGAGTTAAGGAACATAATGCTTTGCTGTGCAAGCAGTTTCATAGGGGGCACCCCAATAGGCATCTAATAGAAGCTGAACCTCCACCTAGCCACATTAGAAAAGGAGTACTTGATATGAAAAGCACCATCCAGCAACACGTGCAAAAACCGCTGGACAGGACGGCCTGCAGACAAGCACTGAAGGCCATTCACCAGGAGTCAGTCAACACTTTCAAATACTTCCTTCCTGTGAATGGCGTGCTCGGAGTTAAACCACCACCTGTTGCAGACGACGAGCTCGAGCTGCCCGAGTGACCCGCGTGACTCTCGCACAACTTAGGTCTGGATATTGTAACAGGTTAAGCTCCTTGTTATCTAGACTCGACCCCAGCATACCCAACGTATGCCCTGCATGTGGAGAGTATCCGCATGCCACTAACCACCTCTTTATATGCCCCCTTAAACCGACTCATCTAACCCACCTCCTTTTGGTTCAATTCCGTCGAAACAGCACGTTTCCTGGGCCACCCTTTAGATGACCTCGGGGACTTAGATTGACTAAGCCCTTCCTAAGCGGGGTTAAGGAACCGGGGGTTAAGGAACAACAACAACAACAACAACAACTGTGTTTGCCTGCTAGTATCTACTCACTGACTCCTTGCATGTTTTCTCCCCTTTGGAACATGTATTGGATTAACTGCCGATGAGCTATCAGAATTCTATCAGAGATTTTTCCATGAATACAAGCCGTTGTCCTTTTGTCACCTTTCGTATTGACCGAAATTTCAGTTCGGAAGAACCCTGCTTTTACGCAGACAAACTCAGTTAGAGCTAGGAAATTTTATTTTATTTTTTTTCTATTATAGAGCAATTCTATTGTAGAATTCGAAGCAAAAATCTTAAAAAAAAACTAAAAAAAATACAACTGGATCTACTGTCTGAAGATGCTAAATTCCTGAATACCAATCGCGTAGATTTTCTTCAAATAAAAATTACTCCTTATTATAAATAAGGCAGCATGAAGACGACAATGTACACGTAAGTTTGATCGACAACTCAATGTTGCCGCAATTTCACACTGACACTCTTCTGAGTGCTGAGTGTATTAACGCAAAAAGCCTAAAGATAAATAGCGATGCGTTGTAAAAAAACAACTTCAACTCATGTGTACGTATACATATACATGTACATATATCTATTTAAATATGTATGTATGTATGTATGTATAAAAGAGTGCATGCGTGCATACCATTATGAATAAATAATTTACATAACCGTACAACTGTCAAAATTTGGCATTTCCTGGAATTAAATGGATTTTAAAGAATACGCACTGGCATAATAAATGAATATGAATGGACTAAGTTTAATGGATATCTAAATACGTAACACAGGTGCTTAGAGAACACTCACAACTTCTGAAGTGTATGTTGGAGATAACCACAAAAGAGCGAAATGAATACCAAAAAAGACGAAAGGACGAAAAAATAAAAGGTTTTTATCATCATCCGCGGCTGCGGCTGTCAAATTGTTAACCCGTTTATGTTTTTTCTTCGTTAACACGCTACCTTAACATTGAGTAGACCTGCCACATTTCTTGAAGTTTCGGTGCAAATGTTTTTGGTTTTTTTTTTTTTTAATTTTATTTCCTTCAATATTTTTGCCCTTTCTTTCCCGTTCACTGCGACCGGCACTGGCTGGAATTTACACTCGTGTATTCAAATGAGAAAAGTTTCGTGATTGAATTATCCTTGCAAATGTGTTGCTGCTGCTGCTGTGCTGAGCCGACGCGGTGCGGGGGGGTCACAGTTGAAAATATGCACATACTTAAGCAAGTATAATATACATATTGTATGAATGTACATACATACATACCTGCATAAATGATAATGTTTGCGCAAGCGAAGCAACTGAACTTTGCTCAAGTATGCAAAATAAGAAAGAAGAAAAGATGGAATTTTTCTGCTGCTGCTACTGTTGCTGCGCCTGTTGTTGCTGTTGTTGCCTGCACATATCAATGTTATTGTGTTTGTAAGTATTTGTATGCTTGTTGGTTTCTGCCCCTTTTTAGTATCTACATACCATATATATTTTTTATTTTATTTAAGACAGCTTGTAAAATACCGTCACAAGTGCTGCATATTCCCTTAAGCAGCTATCAGCTGAATATATTTTACATGCGAAAATAAAACTATGAACATAATGTAAATGAAGAAGAAGAAGAATAAGAGCGTAAAGCGTATGCAAAAAAAAAGCAGCTGGGAATTGTCTCATCAGTCGCAGTCGGTCGCAAAGACACTTACCTACAAAGCCTGTGAGATGCTGCCCTGTCGGGAATCTGGCAGTCAAATAGTAGCAGAATAAGCTTTTAGCCGAAATCGATAACAGCTAAAAAAATTTAAAGTATTATTAATGACAGATGGGAAAAGAAGAAAAAAATTATTTAAATTACACACGCCTATGCGACACCTAATATAGAAGTTACTCATTCTGACTTGAAGGGTTGAAGTCAGGATTGACTCAATTATCGATTTAATGGATTTATTTAATTCCGTAAAATTTCAAGGGTTTGTTCTGCACACCACTTGCTTAACCCCAAAAAAACTTCTGGCACAGTCAGGTCAAGTGACTTTGGGGAAAGTGGAGTTTATGAACGTTAATTTGTTTTGAAAGTTGCTCCATTTTGCTGGAACTATAGGCTAAGCGTTTTCTTTGCAGTTCTGGATAAAAAAACTGCTTCAACGTCTTTAAATAACGGTGCCTATTGGCAGTTACTGTTACACTGTTTTCTTCAAAGAAGTATGACCCTTGATGAAACTACACCGAATGAATTATCTCATGGATTATTTCTGGATTTGAAACACTCTCCTCACGGTTGATTCTTACTATTGTCGTTTAGAAGAAAATAGGCTTCATCGGATATAAATAGGCAATTTATCAAGTTGTCGTTTCCAGGCAACTCTCTGGTTATTTGAACTCTGCTTAAGTCATCATGAATTGTGCGTTATAATGGCCGTCTACTAACTCCAAGTTGCGCCAATAACTTTTGAGTTGAAACGCCTTAATTTTCCTGAATTAACGATGCTACAGCCGCTTTTAGTCTTGAACAGGAGCATACCGATCTCGTTGGATCGGGGGAGTGCCGCTAAACTCGCGTCTTAATTCTCTTTGAACGGAAACGAGGGACTGCAAAGCTTCACTATTTTATTTGGAAAAAAATAATATCCTGCCAAATAAGTAAGCTGATTACTCACACAGAAAAAAGTTATTGTGAGTCGTTTTTGCAGTACGAATTGGGCGCCACCCTGTATAATAACTTGAATCTTTTTAAATATGTTTTTTACACATAATGATAATGATAAGCAAAATATTTTTTTATATATTTTAATTTTTTGATATTTGAAATCTTTTCCTTATTTATCCGTATTTTCTTGTAAGCAACCACTTTTCATTCTTAAGAAAAAATTTAAATTGTTCTTTTATTTCAAAAATTCATTTTTCATTAGACAAGCATTTATTAATGAATTTTTTTAATTCGAAAAAAAAAACGATTTTTAGCATTACATTTTGAAACTTTTCCAACAGGTGTGTTATTTTTTTTAACTAAAAAAAAATTTTTTTTTTTTGTTAAAAGTTTTAAAGTTAAAATGAAGCAATAAGATAATTACTCAATAAACCATTATTTTATATGTATATATATTAATTTTGTTTATTAAATATTTTACTGTAAAAATTATGAGTTAGAGAAATTAAAAACATTTAGTTATTTTTTTAATTATTTTTTTGCTTTAAGAAACTAGAAAATTTTATAATATTTTATATATTTCAACTTAATACTACTTGCTAATTTTTTTTCATTTTTGCTTACATATTGGGTCTATGCATTAATTCGTGCGGTTTTTTTCTTCGAAAATTAAGACTTTATTGTGAAAAAATTGTCTTGATCAACTCCTAATACTTTTGCAAGTTCTCTTGCGTCTGGCATGTCTCTAATTCTTCGTCTTGAAAGTTTTTTGGCTGCCCGTCGTCTAAGTCGAAATTGCCACTTTTAAACCGTGCAAACCACTTTTGGCACGTTCGTTCGGCTAAAGCATGGTCACCATAAACATCCAGTAAAATACGATGGCTTTCGGTAGCACTTTTCTTCATGTTAAAGTAATGAAGAAGAACTCCCCGCAAAAACACTTTTTCTGGTACAAATTTCGACATTTTCAAATGTATGAAACAAATTGTTGTTCACGCTAAAACAAATAACATCAACTTAAAACGACGCGAAATGACAGTACCTTTGAAATGAATATAACCACAGATGAACACGACGCGAAATAATACTAGTAGAGCCCCTCTTAGAAAACCGCATTAATTAATGCATACACCCAGTAAGATTACAGACTTTCAGTAAAAGGTGACAGAACTAAAGACTGTGGAATTCACAGAAACTATCAAAACGTGACAAAGTACACGTATGTTGATATATTGACGAATAAAGTAAATTTTTCTTGTTATGCTCGGAACTTTTCAGTTTTAATGCTATTATAAATATTATCATGAATCAGCACAAACCAGTTAATTTAAATTTATAAAAAAATTATAAATTTTTGAAAAATAATAAGACTAAAAATAATTTTATGCCGGTAGTGAAAATTGGGACACTACTCAGGCAGAGAACTGGTACTTTGGTTCGTTCTGAAGAAGAATAGTTAAATTTGTTTGCAAATAACCCTAGCGAAGTAGTCTAACCTATGACAGTAATGAATAATTTCTCAATTGATCTTTTGAGAAATATTTCCGAAGTTAATACAACCTAATCTGAGATAAAATATATAACAAATACATTGTATTTCAATCACATATTCAAAAAGCCCTACCAAACGTCTATGCTATTAATTTCGTGACTTAATTCTTTAAAGCCATCTTTAAGCTTATATTTTTCCCGGAATCTTGCAACATATTGCAGATTCTTTTGAAAGTCGAGCATAGATGCTACTATCTTTATCGGCCTCTTAGCCTTTTGCCTCTACTTTCCCCATTTTTTTTGGAAAAGTGCTGCTATCCAAAATATCTCCTTTTCTTCACAAATACTAATCTATACCAAATTCCCAATTCAGTTTTTGTCAAATTCATGTTATTTTAGAACAAGCCAAAGAGATCAGGAAGTTAATTGAGTTGAAAGAGGTGAACCAAATGTCGATCGAGTTCCTCCTCGGTGAGTATTAATAATTTCCTACGGTCTATGAAGTTTTATGAAGAACTTTTGTTTCATGTCCGAAAAACACTTGCAAAGCTTGACTTACCCTGCCGAGACTCAATCGCAGTGTGTTGGTCAGACAAGAACTATATCCATGGCTTACCATTCAGCTATTGTCCACTTATAGGCTATTTACTGTTCAAATAAGAGAATTCATCTCAAAACAGAATAGATTTTAGGCTAGTGTTTCTCTAGTTTCTAGTGTTCAGATATTCCCCCTGAGAGAAAAAACACAAAAATCAATATCGCAGACGATATCACTGTTTTAGGTCAGAGTAAGTACCCATCATAGAAACTGAAAAACTTAATGGTATCTACCCAAGCAAGTGAAATTAAATACATTACAATATGTTCATATGTTTTAAAAGGAGATTGACTTAGAGCAGACATATTTTTGCTTAAAACCCCAACAATAAATTTAAACAGCCAGTTTAAATAAGTTCTTTGGTAAAAATTCAGCGCCATGTTTAGAATAAGAAAATTGTTTAGACAAATTAGATAAAATTGAAACGAAATCTCACGGCGAACACTACCATATACCCAGCCCAACAAGTTGAACTCATTTTCAAGTAAGAGCTATTAAATTTTTTAAGAGTAAAGTTTCAATAGTCGTTAGTTACTGCTAAGGAGCTAAAGCTGTCACTGAGTAATTATTGAAATTGTAAAACTTATTTTTCTGCTTTAATTAAACCTATCAAAAAAATTAATTCCTTTGGTGCAAACAAAAATATATATTTATAATCCAGCCCTACAGGGTATAACTGGAGTTAGTGTAGTATCGACACGAATATTTGTAATTCATTTCCTTTTTCACCTGTCAACCAGCGCATTTACCCTTTAACCAGCTGATGGATGCCTTGTATTACCAGCTCAATAATATGGCCGCTGCCGCACAGTGGGGTTACACTACACATTTTTACAAATACTTTTTTTTATATATTTACGAAGTAAGGATTTATGATCAAATTTGTTTATAAAACATCTCTGAGGAAATAAATAAAATTAAACCTTCTTTATGTTCTTTGCATATGGATGTGTACTCGTATATGTATAACGAATTTGCACACATTAATATACTTTTTCATTTTTTTCTCATTAAAATTATTATTCATTTGTAATTCTTTTTTATCTTAGGTCGAGACTTAACCTGTTTGGTCCAAACTTAACTTTCCTATAGCAAAGTTTGATTTTTTTCTCCTAACTCTGTAGAACCTACCCGAAAATAAATAAAAAGTCTTCTGTGTAAAAATTGTTTAACAAAATTTTATAAGCCTGTGCTATGTATTGGATGTACAGATCTAACTCCCCCTTTCCTCTTCTACCTTTGCCAATGTATATTTCGCCACTCAAATTCCGTTCGCCTCCCCTAATCACACTTTTCGTAACGCCTCCATAACACATTCACGAGCTCACTAGTGCCCTGGAGTTGTGCGTACGTAAAACGCACGGCGAGCTTTTATAAAATTTTTCAATAAGACTGGGAGTACAAATAAGATCGGTCCGTTTTTTGTGCTCAAAAAAGTGTTTTTCTATTTTTTTTTGTTTCAAAAAAACTAAAAATTATATATTACAAAATAATATCTGTCGGAAAGACCATCTCTCTGGAACTTTGCGAAAACCATATCTCTAAAAAATGAGTTCTCTCTGTTTTCGCTCCAACCATTGAACATTTCTACAATTTCTTCAAAAGACGCGAGCTGTACACACCCTAAATCGCTTTGCACCCATCCAAAAAGTCAGTAGTTGGAAAGAACATGGTCTGGAGAATACTGCGGGTGTGGTATGATCTTACATATCAGTGTTTCCAGGTAGTTTTTGACCGCTACAGCTACTTGAGGCTGAGTGTTGTCATGTGTTTCAGTCGTGTCTGGCTGTTTTTCACGCAACACATAGCTCATGGTTGTCATGGATCTTGATAAAATAAAGTCGCCAATTCATCAACTTCAAACTTTTTCGGTAAACCTGGATGCTCTTTGTCATCGACTCTAAAACCACCACTTTTGAAGCGTCGGCGCAGACCAAAAAATTCCCCAACCATTCTTTCATTCTTTTCTTTCAATTAAAATAGAAAATCAAAATTTCCTGCAAATGCAAAGATGAACATAAAAATATTTAAAGAAATTTATAATGAGAATTTTACACCACTGTGCGCCGCGGCAGCTATTTTAGAGTGCGTGACCTGTCGCCCATACTTGTGTGAATAAAAGCTGCCACACGTGTAGCACACAGTTACCCATTAAGCAAATATTTCTTCTTATAATTTATCATTCACTCTTGCCGCTACGTTGCCTTTTGTTACCCAGCCGCTTTTAGTTGTTATATTCGTCCGTCTATCAATTCTTTTCTTCATTGCCGCTTAAATTATCATTTCCATGAGTTACCATTTTCCCACCTGCCATTCATCCACCATTTGTCTTCGCCATCTCCATTTCCATCTCCATCTGTATCGCGTACGTTGTACCCATATGAAGTGAAGGATTATCCGAAATATTGCTGATGCGCACACACACGCGGACGCACAAGCACTCCGACGAATATCTTTGAGTGTGCATTTTTCACCTTTAACTCGTACTTTCCAACCTCAACTTCAAAGCTCATACTTCATGTCCGCATCCACCTCTTGTGATCTCCTGCGCTGACGTTACGTTGATAGGCCTACAATTTGTGCTCTTTTGCATGCTGGTGTCGTGCTTCAATACAACCTGAGCACCACCCACAACCCCCTACTCTAAAGACAGCGCTCATTTCCAGCCAACACCTTGCCTTCTAGTACTTTGGTGGGTGCTTGGGGTAATCCTGTCGGTTGTTGGAGTCTTTAGCGCTGGCTCAGCATACGGTGGTTGTTGTTGACTTTTTTTGTTTTTTTTTTTTTTTATTTTTTATTCGAAAGCAGAGTCAGCTTGTTTTACGAGCAGTTTTGTAGCTTAACTCTAATTGTAGTTGTTCTTGTTGCTCAACGAGTTGTTATTCATGTCGTCATAAGCAGAACTTTTCGTTCGGCGGTAGTTGTTCTTGCTGTTGTTGTGGTTCTTGCTGTTGTTGTTGTTGTTGTTTTAATAGTAATAGTAGTATTTCTGTAATATTTGACGTTTCTGATGTCGTTCTATTGCCGTTGCCAAGCAGACAACGTGGCAAGACAAGATAAGCAAGTAGATTTGTAGCACAGTAGGACTAGTATGCGGACAAGAAACAGTGTGTATCAATTTACGAAGAATTCATCTCCATAACAATTCCGTGGTGAGTGTCCAACCATAGTCTCTGGTAGTCAACATCCGTGCGTTGAAATTTCCCATCGTCTGTCAAAGTCACCTTCTTCTATAGAAAGTTACCTTCCTTCGTCCATCGATAGTCACCTTCGAAATGTCGGTATATGAGAAGTGGCTCGCTAAATCGCCCTCCACATTCACCGTCCATTTCCCGACAGACAACAATCATCATCAAACGTCACCTCCACCAACAGGTTTTGAAATCACTGTATCTTAACCTACCGTTACTGTTGGTCTATCAATGGCACGAAATCTATCTAGCGATATTCACCATCCGTTCTTCCATTGGTAGTCAAATTCACCACCTGTTTACACACTTTCAATACTACCTGATAACACCACCACAAAGGAGTTTATAGGCTAAGTTAGAACGTTAATGAAATAAATTTGGTGACATTGATTTCCAAAATAGAAGATTTTTATCGGTCCTTCTGTGCCACAAAAAAAATTAATAAAATTAAAAATATTAATTTTTTTTACGTTGAAACCACCACCTTAACCCACTGTACTTGAGACTGTACATGAGTCTATTCCCCCATATACCCACTTTTTTTCCTTCCTACATTCATCTTGTTGATGAACAATGTTTTTGCAACACTGCAGGAAATAATAAGGACTTATGCTGATGAATTCAGACAACGCTTGGATGAGTGCAGAGGAAACCATGCAACTGGAAACGGAATTCGCTTGTAGAATGATTCCATAAATTCTGCAAACTACCTACTTACGAAATGAGGGAGCGTACGAGTATATTCAAGTACGAGTATGTGCATGAGAAAATGTTTTAAAGAATGGTGTGTAATATGTCGCTTTAAGATTGCAATGAAATCAAAATTTATGTACATACATATATGAAGAACGAATGACAGGGAATGTCAACACTTTTTAGTGTGATTTTGACATAAAAGCTACTCTTTCTACAAGAGAAGCAATAAGACCCAAAGTAAACATTTTTGTACCTTCTCTGTTCTCTTCTCTTCTGAAGATAAGGGAACATAACAGATTATCTCTCCTAAGAATATTTAGTCACAGAGACGTTCAAATGAAGAGCACATGCCTTATAATATTTGTAAACGACCTAATCTTTTCAGATTTCTTTAAAATTTTGCCGATTACTTGAGTAGTTGGACGAGTAATCTCCTCTTGAACCACGAAACGTGGTCACATGTGAATCATAGTTTTGAAGTAGATTTTTACAATTGCCTGACTTTTAATTAAAACAAAGTATATTTGGTTAGACAGTCAAGTATGACAGAAGTCAACATATAGCTCAGTACTTTTGAAATCATGAAATGCATAACCCTCTACATTTACTTAACTTACTTACTTACTTACTTACTTACTTACTTTACTGGCGTACTCAATTGCTTACTTAATCCAAATTAGGACCTTTTGGCAAGAGTGATTCTGCGCTGGATTTCAAGGCAAACATTATTATTGATGTTGATGCTGGTTCCAAGATAGACGAAATTATCCACGACTTCAAAGTTATTACTGTCAACAGTGACGTGGGAGCCGAGTCGCGAATGCGATAACTGTTTGTGTGATGAGAGGAAATATTTCGTCTTGCCCTCGTTCACTACCAGACCCATATCCTTCGCTTCCTTATTCAGTCTGGAGAAAGCAGAACTCACGGCGCGGTTGTTGAGGCCAATAATAAACGATAAAGAGTCACCTTGTCAGAAACCTCGTTTGGTATCGAACGGCTCGGAGAGGTCCTTCCCGATCCTGGCGGAGCTTTTAGTGTTGCTTAACGTCCATTTACATAGCCGTATAAGTTTTGTGGTAATACCAAATTCAAACACGGTACTCTGCTGCAGAGGGCGGCTTTAAAATCGACGAAGTGGTGGTCTTTTCCAAGATTTGGTGCATGGTGAGTATCTGTTTAATGGTGTTCTTACCAGGTCTAGAGCCACACTGGTAAGGTCCAATCAGTTTGTTGACGGTGGGCTTTAGTCTTTCACATAATACACTTCAGAGGATCTTATATGCGATGTTAAGAAGGCTAATTACACGGTAATTGGCGCAGGCTGTGGGGTCACCTTTTTTGTGGATGTGGCAGAGCATACTTAAATTCTAATCGGGCGTCGGGCATGCTTTCGTCCGACCATATTCTGCTAAATAGCTGATGCATACACCTGATCAGCTCTTCATCGCTTTGAATAGTAGGCCGTCGGCTCCAGCCGCGGGCAGGTTGCTATTCGAACTTCTTCATGGTCAGATAGTGGAACGTCTTTTCCATCGTCGTCGATTAGGGTTACGGGACTCCATTTTTACTGCTATTCAGCAGGCTGGAGAAGTGTTTCCTCCATTAATTCAATATGCTCTGGGTATCGGTGGCTAGATCACCTGTTTGTGTTCTACAGGAGTCTGCTCCGGTCTTGAAACCTTCCGCAAGTCGTCGTATCTTCTCATAAAATTTTCGAGCATTACTCTTTTCAGCCAGCTTCTTAAGCTCATCTTACACATGCATCTCGGCCACTTTCTTTTTTGTCTGCAGATGCGTCTTGCTTCCCTCTTCAGCTCTCGGTATCTATCCCATCTCGCACGCAACATTTCGCCTGTTCGATCTTCTACCAGCTGTTTTTGCTACCTATACGAAATCCAATTGTTTCGTTTGCTGCTGTACGTAGGGATCTTGAAATGCCGTCCCACAGATCCCTTATACTGAGTTACTAATGAGTCGGGTAGAAAATCGTTCGGCAGTCTGTTGTATTGCAACGTCGAACTTTCCTTGTGTTTGTTGACGGGTGTTCTTTGATACACAGAGGCACATGCGTATCTTCGCTGCAACAAGATAGTGGTCCGTGTCCGAGTGTACGCACCTCAAGAACAGTGGAGGCATGTCTTCCGTCTATTACAACATGATCGATCAGGTTTTGTGCTTTTCGATCAGGGGAGGACAGCGAAGTAGCTTGATGAATTTTTTTTGTGCTGGAATCTAGTACTACAGACAACCATATTTCGGGTCCCGGCGAAGTCGATCAACCTCAACTCCAACATACTTATAGATTAATATATGGATTTTTATTTTGTTATCTTGTGTATTTGCACAAATCAAATTTGTTTCTCTTAACGTAGTATTACATTTTTTAATTACCAAATGTGCGGTGTGTAAATATGTATGTTTTGTAATTTACATTTAATTTAATTTCCACTACCGTTTGCAAGATAATTCAATAAATTCGTATATATGTGTGTACATATATGTATGTGGTAATTTAAACAGTACACGCACTTGTTAATCCTCGCAAACATTCCTACACACTCATATACAGATATACAATATGTATTGTGAGTACCAAACAACTTAAGCATTCAATTTTAAAATTAATTACATTTTCGCGTGGATTCACATTGATTACTATGCGAACCTTTGTGAACGCATATTTTATGCGTAAACTACATGAAACAAAGAGTATTAAATATAATTACAATTGCTTTTGTTCTTAACACTACTGTATTTGCTATGCTAATGGTTTGGGTATCTGATAAAAATGTTGCCTGCTTTGAGTGAATCACCAGGATAAGACAATGTAAACTCTTCCTCACGCTCTGGTAATTCTCTGTGAAATATAATAATTTCTTCCTTAAAATACCAGTTTTGAACCAGACTTTTACTAGTTCAGCTTTACACTACATTAATACATTGTAAATATGTACGAGTATAGGTAAGAGTGTGGTTGTAGTTTTCTAACCCATAAGTGTTATTTCGCCATGTAATTAATATTCATCACAAGTGAAAGTTTGGGATTTAAATTTTATGTAATTTGAGGCCAAACATTTTAAGGTGCAACTAAGCGAAATGTGGTTTCAGCAGCTGGCGCCAATAGGCGTACATACATACATGCGGACAAAATTTCACACCTGTACCATTTACACGTTGCAGAAGTATGTACGTGCATATGCATATATGTGCATATATATATGTATGTATGTGTAAATGTGGGCTAATTTCAAGTGGCGCTTGAAACCATTTTCCCAAAACCACAATATTCAACCAACAATTTATCAGCTCGCCGTTGTTGGCAACACTAGAAAGTAACTAACAAACCAGACGAACTGACAGATATAAATACGAGTAGTACAAGCATATACACGTACATACAAATATGTACATATTTACATATACATATGTATTATTACAGGTAAATCAGCCGATGTGCGAGTGTGTGTTGAGAGCATACATATGTATTACTGCTGGTTATTGTTGTTTTTCGACTGATTGTTGTTGTTTAGTTGTCTACTATTTTATAATTAGTTGCTGCCGTTATTTGAGGATTGCATTTGAAAAAAAAAAATGAATAAAAGTGAATGCTTGTTGTAATTGTTTTTATTGCTTTTAACTTAATTACATTTACTCGCTCACGCTTATTGTAATTGAATCATCAGTCGTTCCTCAAATGCCTCTGCTCTCCTCTTCATCGTCATCATCAGATCAACAGCAATCAAATCCCGCCACTTAATGGGTTAAACGTGAAAGGTATCTCTAATTGTCATTTGCGGAATGAGTGCAAAAAAGGTATGAATAAAGTGGGAAGGCAAAATTTAATTGAACTAAGAGCAATCTCCAATCTTCACCAATCTCTCTTTCAGGTGCTTAATTTTAATTTTCTTTATACGTATTGTATTTATTATTTTGTTTACCATTTTATCTTCAATTCTGTTGACTGTCTGTCTCCTTCTGTTTGTGCGTTGGTTTTGGTTGGGTTGGATATTTATCGTTCTTTACTTTACAGTCTCATTTGCGCCAAAAGAAACGAAAATCTGATTTATTTTAAATTTGTGTACCGAGATAAATACATAAATTCAACTTTTTCTTCACTCACTTCCGTACAACTCACACCACTTTGCCTTACTTTAATTCACCTCACTTCGCTTTCATTTATGTCTTCAAATCTTTATGCTCGCTCGTTTTTATTTACCTTCCCACGCAGGCAGGCAGGTACTAACGTAGCTTCTCCTTCCATCTTCATCAGTTTTGTTGATAGATTTCCGCTTAAACGGAAGTTGATTTTCGCAATTTTCAACTCAACATTGCCACTGTCATTCGAAATTGCGAATTCATGTCAATATTTGTAAGCGTGTTGTTTGGTAAGTTATATACATATAAAGAGCGCGTTTGTTCGTTTCTACTTTTCTTTTTATTTTTCTTTTTCTTTTTCATTTCTTCTCATTTTTTTATGAGTTCAACAAGAGGTTCTGCAATATTTAATATTGGAAACTTTTGAATTATTGTTTCAGTTGTAGTGTATGTATACGAGTTTGTATTTATGAACAGGTTGTGGTGATGGGAGTGTAGCTGCCAAAAACTGAGGAAGACCAAGTTCGAAAGGAATGGCATGTTACTTCTATTTATGGTCCAATTTCATCAATCAATATTAATTTCTTGACATTTGACAAGTAAATACTATGACAGTAATAAAAATAGAATGGAACACGTTTCAACAATGCTTTGAAATTATCAAAATTCCTTATGAAAATGGTGAAAACCTGGCAGAGATAAAACTAACACATTATTGGGTCGTCGTGAAGCAACTTGTCGGACCGCCATACGGAAATTGGTTGAAAAAATGGAGCCCAACAGCTCAACAAGTTAATGAAGTGAAAAACAAGACACCTGCACATCGCTCAAGAACAACTGAGAAACCCCAGGTTTGTTCATTCCTCGTTGAGTCTTTGCTGATGCGGTCCTTGAAATGCATGAAAATGATACGGAATTTCAACGAAAAATCATCTTGACTGATGAGGTCCATTTCCACCACGATAGTTACCTCAATAAGCAAAACTGTCACATGTGTGGTTCGGAACATCCAAGATTTATTGTTGAAAAGCCCCTCAATCCTCGACGTGTAACTTTTTGATGCAGTTTCATTGGACTTTTCGAAATTTAGGCTGGAGCATTAGTTACGGTGAATACATTGCGCAATCGGGAGATGATTAATGATTTTTATGGCCGCAATTGGATGGTATTGATGTGAACAAAGTTTACTTTCAACAAGACGGTTTCGAAAATTTCCGGACTATATTAGAGAGTTTATCGCAGTTGGTGATCGAGATCTTGTGGTTTAACACCTTGAAAGTCGATAGATGAGTTTCAGATAACTTTCCCATGTTACTTTTTAAGCCTATAGTCCGACTAGTCTCTTTTCGGCATCGTAATGGAAGGCTCTGAATGAATATGGCAGCAATATACAAGTGCTAGAAGTGCGTACTTTTGGTTTGAATCTTTGTCAGAGGCGATCTCGATAAATTTTGCCTTTTGATTTGAGATTCAATCAAACCTTAATTAAGCGACTTTTAATAAATTTCTTATGCGACAAAGCTATCGAAGCTGGGAGTCTCGATGGATGATCTACCGCTGACACTTCTAGATCAATAGATGCACTGCGCAGGTGTAGTCCTAGGTACTAGTACTCTACGCTTGGTCTAAACGTCCGACTGGAGAATACTCAAAGTCATGCCTGTATGGTATGTTATGACAGTTAGGATGCCCCAGAAAAACGATGGTAAAAAATCCTCTCAAAAACTTTAAGATTAAATTTGTTAGGACGTATAGAGTACAGTGTTTTCAGATATTTCTTTTTTTAAGAATCATATTTCTCAAATTTGAAAATAGTTCCAATAGAAATTTTCCGGAAAAGTATCAGCATGATTTACTTTTTGTTGAAAGTCTGGTTCGATTTGGGCAAACGAAAATAAATGAGTTTCACAGGAAAAGCTTCAGTTAATCACCACAATCTCTTTCCGGGCATACTAGTTCCTCTAGGTAGTATACTTTCAAATCACCTCAACCTTTCAAATACCACATCAATTTTTTCTCGCCTTGAAAAAGTTATTGTGATATGATTATTTATTTTCCTTCTATGAAGCAAGTGTTTTTGTGGGTAAAGCTTTCACTAAATTTCAAAAGCTTTCACTAAATTTCAAAAGCTTTCACTAAATTTCAAAGAAGCTTTCACTATCACTCACTAACAGAAAGCCTACAATCAAACTCACTTCACTTAGCAACACACCTTCCCCACCCCAAAAACACAAAGCGGAAGGCAAATATCTAATTTACGACAATGTCTGAACTAAAATTCTATTAAATACTACTAAGTTCTGCGCTGTCATTGGCAAATTTCCTTTCTACTTGTTTATGTGTTTGTGTATAGTAAATAGAGCATTTTCTTGGCACTCTATGTGACCCTTTTACTTCCGTACGCTTTCGTGTGCTGCTGGAATGTAAATTTAATTTCCGTTTGCGTTGTATGGAACTTTTTTGTCTTCTTCTTATTTTGTTGCTGTGCTCTCTCAATTATTGAAAGAAAATTTTTCCTTGCGATTGACACTTGCGGCATAAGTTTGAGAAGCTTGTCCCTAACAGCAAATCTTCGTTCAGTTGAGGCATAGTGAATTATTTGTTTGTTTGCATATTTTTGTCTTATTAAGACGTTACTTAGTCGGATTCTAATATGTAGTTGCTAATGCGCCTTAAATTATACTATATATTTCAATACGCTTAGTAAAATTTTAAATTTATTTTTAATAATTAAAAATTTCTCACATTCTACCTCTCTTCATTGGTATGCTTTTGGGAATATGTGTCTGTTCAACTGAATTATAATACTTCATTT